>JACCIC010000180.1:332500-362500 GCA_018907035.1 Sycobia sp. Sy_11 | reverse complement strand
ATCCCCTCCCCTCTCATCTTCGTCGCATATGCACGCTCGTCAGCAGTTAAAGCTTTAATCGTGCCGTAATTTCTTTTTTCTTGTTATACGATGGGGAGGAAGGAAATCGCGCGATTTTTTTTATTGTCCCTTTATCCCTTAGATGTGTGTGTGTGTGTGTGTGTGTGTGTGTCAGTGTGCTACGAACCTGTAACGGCAATCTAGTTATCGTTTTGAAATTTATGCGGAATTCGAATTCAATTTGAAGAGCGGATTCGAGCATATACGCGTGCGTATACCTTACGTTATAGCAAATCGAGCCTGTTACAAGCCGTAATTCATACGATCAAATCGAGCGCGTCTATAAATCAATTTCGAGCTATTCAACGGTCCTTGTTATTTTAGCTTAATTCTATATTTAGCATCACGGCGAGGCGGGGGGCGGGGGGGGTTCGAGAGAAACAATAATCCACACCTTATTCGCGCCGATTTCTCACTCGATCGACTTTCGAGGGGGGAAAAAAAAAATGGAAGAAAGAAAAAAGAGCAACGAATGATCGTAATAATTTCGCGCGTAATCGTCGCCGGCTAAGCGCGCTCGCTGTTCTGCTCTCTGCGTGGGTCGCCTCTAAGTTCCCGCTTCCGCCTCCCGTACAATCTCCCCCCCCCCCACCGCCGCCGCGCGCTTCTCGGTAAAGCGACTTCTGCACAAATGCGACTAACTCGCAATCTCGCAATCTTGCCTCCGCTCGATCCGGCTCGGGCGCGCCGAGCTAATTTTCTCGCCCGAGTGCGAATCTCCGGCGCTGTCGCGTCTCGTATACGGGTCCGGTCGATATACCATTACGTTGCCGATCGGCAGTGTTCTCGATCGACGTTCCATGAGATGTATATTCTTTTATTTACATGCTTTATTAGTATTTTTCATTATTATACCTCATGGATCTGGGATGACGAGGTGTTTTATTAAAATTTTCAACATACGTGATGTTTCTTTCCCAATATTATCAATTGCGAAATTTTTATTTACCTCCTCATATTTGATTCCCGTTTGGGATTATAATAATCGGAAAACACGACTTTTCAACTTTTTTCACTCGATTCTAATGGACGAAATGATATGCTAAATTAAGGGCGTTTCATTTTGGATTTATATATATATATATTACCTATCGCATACAATCATTATTACATACTTTGGCAATGTTCCTGTTTGTTTTTGTCCACTGGGTGGGTATAATATATATATATATATGTGTGTGTGTGTGTGTGTGTGTGTGTGTGTATATATACACAGAGTTGAGACGGCGTAAATATCGAGCCGGGTGGGGGGGGGGATATATCGCAACAGCTCGTTTGCTAAAACACGGCGGCTACGATCCACAGACCTCGCGGTGGGCCACTGTGTCACCTGTGGACTCGCTGATGCGCGGTCACTTTGGGAAAGCGTTACGTACGCGGGAACGAATGAAAAATGCTCGCGCCCGACACTTCGGGGAACAGGGAGTGAATTATGGCGCGCACGCGCGCCCGCGACGCGGTACGACTTTTACAACCCGCTTCCGTATTTATACACACCCACACACATGCAGGCACGCACACACACATATGCATGTATAGTATAATGTACGAATGATAAGTTTCCGTGAGGCGTACAGTAGAAATTTTAATGTTGATCTATGGCACGCGGGACTCTCGTTCGTATCAAATGCGCAATGGTCTAATAAATGTGAAAAGTTGAAAAAAATACTGAATGTGAATTGACGAATTAAAATATAATACCAATTTTCGATCGAGATGCACGTATATATATATATATATATATATATATATATATATATATACACACATATATAGAGGTTTATATGTAACAAACTTTTTTCATACCAATATTTTGTATTTGCTGAGCAAATATCGAAACTTTAGATACTTTTAACGAAATGTAATTGCTTTTCTTTGATCTGCACTCTAGTAATATCTCAACTCAACGGGTCTCAACTCTCTCTCTTTCTCTAGACACACACACACACACACACACACACATACACACACACATACACACACATATATATATACACGATTTTTATGATCGAAATCCCAGAAACGAGTCGTTCGCTCGCGCGGGCTTACTTAAACACTTGGAACGATAAATGCCAGAGTTATGCCCGTGCTCTCGTGTATACAGATAAATAAACACATAGGCGGATCCATCGTTTATTTGATCCTCAAAGTTAGAAAATCGTCCTGCTCGCCACCGACGGCTATCTATAGAAATTCGCGCAGCCGACGAGCCTTTTGTAAGTCTCTCCCGCAAGTGTAACGTATAACGCGACGCGACAATGTGTAGATACGCGCGCGCACACACACACACACACACACACACACACACACACACACACACACAGAGAGAGAGAGAGAGAGAGAGACAGACAGACAGACAGACGCACATAAGCAACTTTGAAACTTCACATTATCGGGCGCGTAATCGGAATGAGAAAAAGATAAATCGTTGTGTAAAGCAGACTGATAAATAGTCCTGCTAGAGAAAGAGAGAGAGACAGAGAGAGAGAGAGAGAGAGAGAGAGAGAGAGAAAGAAGAGGGGGACACGCGCCGATGCACCGACCACAGCTCTCTCGCAGCTTGCCGCTCGCGCGCGCGTACAATGCGAGAGCTATCTTTAGACTTATTCAAGGGTCACCGGCGCGGGCGCGGGCGCGAGCGCGAGCACGGCGAGACGCCGCGATCTCGGAATATTCACGCGCGTTCGGCGGCGCGGCGAGCCTCCGAGAATTACGGGTTACGGGGGCGGGGGGGACTTCATCCTCATTGCCCCGGGACCCGGCGAGGGGTCAGTAGGGTGGTCGCGGAGAGAACGAAGGGCGAGGAGGGGGGAGAAAAATTTACGTCCCGCATTGTTCGCGGGAGCTCGACTTCCGGCCGCGGGAGCTGCACCGAAGTGTGAGGGGGGGGGGTTGGGGGCATCCAGCGCGGGAGGTTAAAAATAGAGTTTTTTTTTTTTTTTTAACGAGTACGTATACCGGAGATAGAGTTTTTTGCACGAGAAAGCGTCTTCGTATATACGTATATAAGTGTAAATCTCGTTAAAATTGAAATTCTCAGTCTGACGTTTCACCCAAGATTTATATCTAATTTATACTCTCTTTTGAAACGAATTTAAATTTATATATATATATATATATATATATATATATATATATATATATAAATTAGAATTCAACAAAAGTATCATCCCTTCTTCCTTCGGCTACAATTATATATATTCGAGTGTAATTCAGTGACTTGCGCTGATCGATGTATTTATAAGAGAGTACATGAAAAAGATCGTGTTCCGTAATGTAATATGATTTATTCACCCTACAAGCAAATGCCATTAAGCCATTATAATTTAATGTCAAAGTCAAGTAATGAGTAGACCAGAGAATGTGTAAATAATTTTTAAAGTCTACTATTGATCTATTCTTTCGAGCAATCTATTTTTTTCTACGGGAGGAAACAATTATTAAAATCAAACGCTCGCTCATTCGCATCGCTTGAATTTTCTTAACCGCAAATAAATATTTATTTGAACAATATTAGTTATTTGGAAGTCTTCGCAATATTTATTTACAGTAAATAAATGATTACCTGTAACTAGTGGATTAAGCGTTTTTGTCTATTCCATCTATATGTGTATTTGAACTATATTTTATCATAATTATACGTTTTTAAAAATACATATCTCTCTAGAATTAATCGCTTGCTCAATAATTTAATTAATATCTATATAAGAATGGGCTGTAATCACGAAGCTCAATTTTTTCAAGAAGAGCTATCCAATAGCGATGCCGCCATTGTCCAATATAATAATGGTTTTTGAAATCGCGCTGAAGAAAATGAGATTTTTGAGAAGTTGGCTTATTTTAGAAATCGAGACAATGTCGATTATATATATATATATATATATATATATATATACATCTGCCGCACTGGTCGTCAATTTCAAAGGGTGAGCCGGGGAGAGAGCATACCTTCGGGCTCGCTTCCGCTTTTTACGAATAAAACTTTTTTACTGCCTCGTACGTACATGTATATATATATATATATATATATATATATATATATATATATATACGCCGATTTGATATCTGAACTATAATATATACATATATATATATATATATATATATATATATACACATTGCCGTTCCGATATCAAATGCTGCGGCGCCATTTATGGAGAGAGAAATCGAAATCCTTAAGGAGGCTTTGGTGTGAAAACTGGGGCGCTCCTCCCGCTGGACAGACAGACGCTGCCACGAAAGCAGAAGAATTCACGATCCTAAGTAACGGAAATAATGGCGATATTTGACGCCCGGCTTCGTTCGCAATTTCAAACGTATGCGCGTTAGACACGGAAAATGCTCGAGGTCACGATCGGTCGTACAAAATAACTCCCACCTGCCGTGTATGTCTATTATCAATTTTGGGAAAATTGAATAACTGCCGATCTCGCTCACGGTGGGCCGCTCATGGATTGGTCAAAACGAAATGCTGAAAATAAGTTTTTCGTTAAAGTTTTGCCAAATTAGCCGCTGAAACGAAAGTTTTCAAAAAGTATAGTTTTCTCCTAAATTATATATATATATATATATATATATATATATATATATATATATATATATATATTATAGTGCTTCCTACTATTTGCCCCTTTTGTTTGCGGAAATTTCAAGCGATGCAGTGGTTTGTAAATATAGACAATGCCGAAATATCCTTAAAGTAAATACAAGCGGTATACATTTTGCGCAAGTAGTTAAAGGCTCGATCAAATACGGCACACAGGCGAACGAAATTTATGTGGAGTCGCGGAGGTATTAGTTTTCCCATTTATATATAGCTATGATATATATATATATATATATATATATATATATATATATATATTTATACGAAACAAATAAATTATTGCTCGTGGCAATTGAATAATTCGTTAATGTTTTGCTATAATTCATTGAAAAAAAAAACATAAAAGTTATTATTCGCTGAAAGAATATTGACTAATAACTGTAATTTAAAAGTTTATGAATTTTTCGTGTTTTCAAAAGTATAACCATCACGATACAATGACATAATTTATAACCCATCGTTATATTATCGCAATAAAACCGGCATTATTATTATTATTATTATTATCATTATTATTATCATTATTATTATCATTATTAAATGGAAAAGGTGGCACTTTTCATTAACGCGTATAACGTCCCTCTCACTGTGACGGGCGATCGACGTAAATATTGATTTTGAAAGCCTGCCCGAGCCATCGGCAGCCGAGTCTCCTCCGGTTCAGACACCGGCGTTTATTGGCTAATCCGGGGAATTGCGTTTTTATGCGTGTCTAGATCGCGCGCGGGACACGCGCCGTCAACGCGAATACGTGGCATTATCCAAAATTGATTAGCGTTTCTTTTCTTTACTTTTCTTCCCGTCTATTGGATACGTGATTGCCACGCGAAAATTAGCCACCGTTAATTGCCGCTTTTAAAGCCGGTACATCGTCGATTTGCGAAAAGTCCACGATGCCGCGCAGACCATTTTCTAGGAAAGCCTGGCTCGAGCAATGCGTTGTATAAAAAACGCTCGGTTCGTCGCTTCTTCATTCGCTTAAAATCCGCCCGTCGTTCTACGGCGAATAGATTTCCGATTCCGCGACTTTGGAAAAACTTCAAAGACACCGCGAGAACGAGGAGGAAAAACTTCGTACGGCTGCTTTTGCTCGAACGATACGATGGCCCGGATTCGCGTTCGGTATTAGAAAAAAAAGAAAGGGTATAGTAAAAGTATCTTTCTGGCACTGGGATCGTGCGATCCTTAGGGGCTGGCAGCTGGTTTGCCGCTGTCGTAAATCATGGGGACGGGGGAGGGGGGAAGGACAGACGGAATTCGCGACCAGCGAGCTATAAATTTCGCGACCTCGAAGTCTTTTCCTCGTTCAAGTACAAAAGAAAATGCAAACGAACGCGCGTTAAACAATTTTGGAAAAACGGGGGTGGGAAGGGTGAGAATGCCACATATCTGCATAGGTGTAGGAAAGAGGAGAGCAACGAGAAAAGGAGAAAAAGAGAACGAAACGAGGCATCGTCGTAGAATTTTTCAAGAGCGCGCGTCGTCGATCGTTTCTGCCCCCCCCCCCGCCGCCCCGCGATGCGGACAGATTTATCGCGTTGACGGGCGCGAGCGCGTCATTCCCGTAACGATCAGTCCGACGATCTCGGCGACGCCGATCGATCCAGGAGGAGGAATCGGATCGGGCCGCGTATCCCAAGCGCGTGTATTTATATGCAATAAATATCGATCGTTTAATAAGCGCGTAATATAGGCGATTATTGTCCTCCGTGCCGATCTCGCTGGCGACGAGATAGACTCTCCCCCCCCCCTCCTCTCCCGCCCGACAACCGCCCGACCGCGCGCAATCGACGAGAATTTATACAGCGTTCGCTGATTCATGCCCTTTTGATTGATTCCGTGTGCCGCCCGGGAGATTCCATAAATCTCTCTCTCTCTCTCTCTCTCTCTCTCTCTCCCGGCGGCGACCTCAATTTGCATAGGAATCTCTTTAAAGCGCTCGCTCTCCATCTCTCTCTCTCTCTCTCTCTCTTTCTCTCCCACTCTCTATCTGACTGGTGTATCCTCGAAATTGACTGTATAGTATGTACGTATATATATATATGTAGCGTCGGAAGAGCCCGCGACCCTGATGACGAAGAGAAAAAGCTCGCTCCACTTGCACATATCGAAAGAGAGAGAAAGGGAGAGAGGGAGAGAGAGAGAGAGCGCGAGAGGAATCCCGATATCTACGCGGGAAATTCGCCTCGAACGCTTCGAATAAATGCTGTATAACAAAACGAATTTACGCTTCCCCGGGCCGCTTATATATAGAGATCGCCTAGCTGTCCTATGGAAATTATTCATTAAATGTATATGCCCCACTGATTCGACGATACTAATAGACGACAGGTGATTAAATAGCTGTGAATATATATATATATATATATATATATATATATATATATATATATAGATAGATATATTATAATGACGAACGTCGCCGCGGTAAACCCATATAAATCGTCAAATTTAATCTTCGGCGCGCGCGCGCGCGCCCGCTGTTGCAGTCGATTTAATCTCGAAGATCGGTTTATTCGACAGTATCCAGAGGCTCATCCTTGGCATTGGCAGGCGGGCGTTTCGAATTTTGGGAGTCGCGGCGCGAACGAGGAGGCCGCGCAAAGGAGAAGTTCCGAGTCGTGGCCAAGAGCGGAGACGGCGGTAATATCGGGGGCGTAGGTGAGTTTTTTTTTAATTGCTTGCCTTCCGACAGCCAGCTACGATGCGAACGTTGCGGGAACGCCGGTCTTGGCTACACTTGGCTACAATTAGATTATTTCAGATCTGCATCGCAATGAGAGAACAGAATGTTTTTTTTTTTTTTTTTTTTAAATCTTCAAGATCGTCGCAAATCGTCCATAAAATGCACTTCTGTTTATACTTTTATTACAATTTATCCACAAATTGTATGATAAACCGACACCTTTTGTTGTAAAATATAATATAGTAATAAGAATTACGATTAAGTTTTCAAAAGCCACCGTTTAAAATGACAAAAGGCTGCAATACGTTTCTTTTGTAATATATCTGTTCAATAGATTAAAAGCTTTTGAGTTGAGGCACTACAGGGTCGACTCCTATAAAGTGAAGTTTTATCTGTGTAATTGTTGCAAATATGCTCAACATCGATTTCTAATTTCGAATTCTATTTTACTTTACGAGAAATCAGTGGTACTTAAACGAACGTTATTTAGTTAACCTGTTTATTTAAATTACACTAGTAGCAATGCCGTAATTTATTTTTTTTCTCTAGAACTACAAGCATTATTTACTTAAGGCGGGTCGATCTCCGCGCAAATTAGAAAGTTAAATCAAACCTGTCTTAAGTGTTTGGTAAAAAAAAAAAAAAAACCGAAAAAATCAGTCACTTGCTGCCTGTCGTATTTTTGTGGAAATTCGTTTTGAAACTTTACCTATTACACATGGCAAAAGATATCTATAAATATGACATTATATGCACTTTAAAATCGAGAAAAAAGTTAAAAGGTATTAATATTATTATTAAACTTTTAGTCTATGCTTTTCATAGGGAACTGACTGGATTATTTAAAAAATCTTTTATTTATCCCTGTTAGTGATTGAAGTATTTTCATGATTTAAGTCTGAGTATGGCAGTTATGGAAAAAAAAAGCTAAAACGAAATCCTAAGGTCTTACATTCATTTATATATATGTATGATTAAAGTATAATATTAAAAAGAAAAAACGGAATATTTATTATCAGAGCACTTTATTGATTCGGAAGTCCGTGTTCGAACCACCTCAACCTGTGCGTTTATTTATTATATTTTCGTAGATTCACAATTAAAATGAACAATTCAGGTAACCGTTTTCCCGACCGATTCATCAAAAAACTACCCCCAATTTAGAACCACAAAAATCTCCAACCGAACGAAGATTGACGGGCAGCCGTAATTTTTGATCATCGTTGCTTTTTTTATTCGCTTCGTACGGCCCAATCAGGTACTTTTCGACCCCTGTACGAAACGAAATTCTTCTTCTTCTTCTTCTTTATTTTTTTTTTTTTTAAACGCCGTGTTCATAAAAGAGCTCTACTATCCAGATATACAACGTGCATAAAAGTGTACGAAGAACATAAGCTCGAGTAGCGTTCGTTCGTCAAAGATCAAATTTCCCGCTCGCCCGCGACGGTTTGCGTATTCTGTCTCGGGCGAAATTTCGATCAATCGTACAAGCCCCCGGGCATTCGGGCCAAGATCGAGGAAACGGGGCTTTAATCGACTGCCCCTCCCCCTCTACCACCAACCCCCCAAATCGCTGTTTAAAGCTCCTCAAGAATATTATTACAGCCGGCAATTCGTGCGTTTAACGACGGCGGTGTCGCGTTCGCCCTGCGTCCGGCCGGTCGTAAATTCCCATTAAGATCCGTAACGGCCGGTGCGCGTACGAGCGAGCGCTCGGACGCTCATCGAGCGCGTATTCGGTGGAAAGCGCCGAGCGTACCTATGCGCTCTGTAAAGCGGGGAGCGAGGCGAGAGCGGGAGGATTATTTGCTCCAGAGCGAATTCCGCGGAACGGGACGGCGGCGTTGGGGCGGGGCCCGGGCACCGATTGATTTTCCATCGGCCGAAAACTTACGTTCCAAGGCCCTTAAGAGAGTTGCGGGGCGCGCGCGCGCTAGGGCAAGGGTATGCGCGTGTACACACACACACACACACACACACACACAACATATATATATTTATGTAAATTCGCGAAATCTCGAGCTAGCTTAAGATTTACGCGCGGACCGGTGAGACGTTTTCTGAGCGCGTCGGACGCACAAAATTAACTTTACTCGAGTAAAAGAAATTTTTTATTCATGCGGGCGAATTAACATATAGAATCTCGCCACGCCCCCCCTTCCCAAGCTTGCCTACCACGCACCACCCGCATACATCGGGCTGAGCACTTTTCTTTCTTTCTTTCTTTGTTTTTTATTCGTTATTTTTCACTCTTTCTCTCTTACCCTCTACTTCCATTTTTTTTTTAAAGAAGAAACGAAATTCCCACGGCAATCTCAGCCGTTCAATATTTTACCAGAACGTAATAGTTTATTATCTGTTACCCCCCCTCTCCCTCTTTCTCTAAAATCCCGTCGTAAAGAGCGTGTAGCTCCAGCGCGCTCGCGTGAGCTGCCTCTTTGTTCGCTTTCATTTTAGAAAAGGACAACGTATATATATGCACACGCACACACACACACACACACACAAAATGGAACAGTTATCTGTTACTCGAGTAGATCTCTACTAAGGGAGTATCTGGCGATGATGGAAAACGCTACAAACGATGTGTTCTTTTCAACAAGTACAATAAATAAAGCACTGCAGTGCTCGCTCTGCCGACGAACTATTTATAATGCATGCTTCGACGGACGGAATTTTATTCCGATGGTATAATATAGGTATCAATTTCGATGTATTTATATGTATATATATGCGTATATATATATATATATATATATATATATATATATATATATGTATGTAAATTGTACTTCCGCATTGCGCGAACTCTCCATATAACGAACTGTGCGAGCGAATAATCAACTGTAGCTATGTGTATAGTACTCCCATTGTTGCGCGGAGCTGGATTTTAGGCGAAGTGTCGTTGAAAACTTTCAGAGTCAGGCACACCGCCTGCGGGCGTTTCTGATATATATATATATATATAGAGACAGAGAGAGAGAGAGAGAGAGAGAGAGAGAGAGAGAGAGAGAGAGAGAAAGAGAGAGAGAGATAGAGAGAGGAAGATTTATGATTATTCGCAAAATGAAAACCGTCCTAAATAGTCGTATACATACGAGGATTGATATTAATTTGACTTTATATGCAATATATGTCGTAACTCAACGTAACATTCACTTGAAATTTATCCTTGGAAAGGAAATACATTTCCTCTTCATTTTTTTTAATTCTCTTTTTATTTTATTTTAATAAACGTCTAACGTAAAAATATATTTTTACGCAAATTTACAGAAGGAGAGCTTTACACGGGCATCTCGGCGTATTGATTTGGAAAATAGAATCGAAGCCTTGTTTAAATTGGTTACAAGCTAGGAGGCGGAAGAAGAAAACGAAGAAGAGGAGGACGAGGTGAAGGATGAGAAGAATGAGGAGTGAGAGTGAGAGAGAGAGAGAGAGAGAGAGAGAGAGAGAGAGAGAGAGAGAGAGAGAGGGAGAGGGAGATACGAAAATGACAGAATGTATTTCCACGCGGCGAGCATCGATTTCTCCTCCGGCGAAAATTTAGTGGGAACCATTATCGCGCCGCTGAAAGGAAGCATCCACAGCGAAACCATAAATTTTTCGCCCACTTCCTCCATCCGCCCCGACCCCCTGCCCCGCTGGTCCTCTCCGTCTCCTCGACCCGGCTGCATGGGCGAGAGTCGCGCGCAAAAAAGGGCAGACGGAGTGTAAAGTAAAAAGGGGGGGGGAAAAAAAATTTTTGCGCATAATACAGTATCGCGGCGCGTGTGCATATAGGTACGCACTCGGCGCGACGGCAATATACGCGAAGAGCTTCGAAGCTCTGGCGCACGTTGCTCGTGTCTCTTACTCTGTTTCTTTCTTTCTCTCTCTCTCTCTCTCTCTCTCTCCCTCCCTCCCTCTCTTTCCCTCGTTCCCTATCGTTCGTTCTTTCATTTCTCTCCGGGCTCTCTCGGCGCGAACGTATCGCCCGACAAATTTCTCCTGTGTATATGTATGAATGTATGTAGAAAAACGAGAAACCGTCGGTGCCCCGACGCGCGGATAATATTTCGCCTAGCTGGTGCGGTTGATGGCGGCGGGGGATCCGGGGGGGGGAGAGAAAAAAATAACGAGGTGGCATCAGTCCTGCCCCTTCCCCCTCCGAGATATAGGGACTGAGAGAGAGAGAGAGAGAGAGAGAGAGAGAGAGAGAGAGAGAGAGAGAGAGAGAGAGGCTCGTCCATCACGCGTAAATAAATAATTTGTCCGTGCGCGCGTTGGACCCGACTTCGTTTCCGCTGCCACGATCCGGCTCCCCCACCCCGCTCCTTTCTCACTTCGAAAATGATAGACGGTCTCTGAAAGAAGGAAGGGGCGTAGAGAGGGATAGAGATTAAGACACGAGGGAACGATCGTTTTTCTTTTCGTTCGAGTATATATATATATATATGTGTGTGTGTGTGTGTGTGTGTGTGTGTGTGCGCTCGCTTGTGATCAAAGTGTGATAGTATATATATATATATATATATTGCCGATCGAATCGCGCCGCTACCGGCGCGCTTGGCAAATTAGCTCCCCTCCTACTTCTCGAGCGCGCGCGCGCGCGCCGCTGTCGAAAATTTTATCGCTCTTCGCCCAGTTTTACGGCTCTTATTCGCCGTATAAAACGTATCCTATGTGTATATATATATATATATATATATGCTCGAACGGATTGACGTCGAGGTCCGTCCCGCGCGCGCGCGCGTCCAACCCCGAAACTACCGCGTAGCCGTAACGATGACACGTGCCCTTCGCTCCTCCGAGCCTCGCGCGCCGGCACTTTTTTCGAGATTTTACGAGGCGAGCCGACGTAAGTACAACGGCGTTACCCCTCCTCTCGCCGCGACTTCATCCCCGCGCGGATAATA
Source organism: Sycobia sp. Sy_11 (assembly GCA_018907035.1). NCBI lineage: Eukaryota > Metazoa > Arthropoda > Insecta > Hymenoptera > Epichrysomallidae > Sycobia > Sycobia sp. Sy_11. Next base: position 350,253 of record JACCIC010000180.1, on the reverse strand, counting down.
ACGCGCGAAGTTGCATAAGGGCCGGGGAGATGGGCCCGGGGGGGGGTGGACGATAGGCCGCGCTCGCGTCCCCATTATAACGACGTTGAGGGATTGATCTGTTTGCGGCCGCCTGTCCGCAGCGGCTCTTAGCCTCGCGCGCGCGCGCGCACGTAACGACGAAATTAAGGGACGGCGATTTCGCTACGCTCGAGCAAGAACGAGAAGTACCGCGCGATACGCGTCGTCTCGCTCGAACGTGCGATAAACGAAGGGACGAACGGATGTTGGTGCACAATTGGTCTTTGCGATCGCAGTTTCGTCGCCGGAAAAACGACGTGACTCGGGATCGCGGGAATAGCGAATTTTTTTTCGTTACGCGTCGAACGCGTTATTGGGTTGGCGAAGCTTCGTTAAACAAAATCTGGCGAATTACAGAGGAGCACGGGTGAACGTAAAAGAACGTAAAGATATTCCGGAGGACGGAGAGATGTTTCGTCCACGCTTCTTGGGACGCCGAAATAAAAATCCGCATGAGATTTTTGCGCTGGCACGTCGCAGGCGTCTTCGAGATTTTTGCAAACGGGGCGCGATTCGATGAAACATCCAAAAGCCGGATAGCTTGAGTTGCCTGGATCGGAAATTTGTCGATTGCGAATTGTTGTGATTACGATTGCTGGAATTGGGGTTTACGAGCTTGGAATTTCGAAATTTAAAGTCTGCCTACGATATTGGTTTTATCGATGATGCAGTTCCATCATCGTGTAAATGCATTGAATTCTATACGTAGCAGAGGCAAACGAGCGTCGGATTTGCATTTAGCATCGCGAGAGCACGATACGCGCGACGTTCAGTTATGTTCAGGAAGTGGTTTCTCTCTTTTTTCGATTTGCCGTACCGCGTCAATATTTATAGCTTTGCCGATCTGTATTATATGGTTATGGCATTTGTTCTTATGTCAAATGTACGCTGTTAAGCACGATTGCTTTGATTCAAAGAATATACGTATGCGTTGGAAGAAAACCCATTTTAGACGATTCTCTACGGCTGTTCGACTTCACCGTGAAATAATCTTAGGAGTTTACCAAAATCAAAAGAAAGAAAGAAGCGCATTATTTTTATCGAGAAGTGTACGCTGGACGTATTACAAACGTGTTTTTTTTTTTTTTTTTTTTTTTTTTAATTGAGACGCGGAATCTTTGCACTTTACACAGAGAGCCAACGAAGACGTGAATGTTGAAAACGTAGACCGTGACAAATCGCTGGCCGGAAACTCTTGTGAAAATAAGAGTGAAAATGTAACTCATACAAAAAAATAAGTGTCCCCTCATGAAAATGTTGCGCGGCGAACAAAATATTCATTGGATCATTCTCGTTGAATTATTTACATCATTGTACGAATTATACGTTAATTTTAGAAAATATTTCATTGTCTTAACCGAATGCTACTTGGGTCAATCAAAGGCTAATAACTTAACAAATAACATAATTGGATTAACAGATGTTAATTGACAAATGTTTGTTGTCGTTTGAAATACGCGTTGAAATATTCATATTTATTCAATTTAAAATGCACTGGCTTATATTACTTAATCGATAATTTTGCGAGGAAGAACACGAGTAATTTTCGGAGTAATTAGCGCGAGAAGCAAAAAAGAAAGAAAAAACAAAAATGACGGGAAAAAAAATCTCGTTCCCCCGAAATAAAGGGAAAAGTTCCTAACGTCTCTAGACATTAGGTTAATCGCGCGGATCATTAACTCTGTTTTATTATCGTTGAGGCTGTACGGATGGACGAGTATCCGTTAACGTTGAATAGCATTTTTTCATGCGACCCATCGATATTTTTTTTTCTTTTTTTTTTTTTTTTTGAGTTGCATGGTCATCAAGCCCAAGGGGCGACATTGCGCGGCCTCGGCCGAAAACGGTATGTCTGTGTATCGCGAGCCCGCGACGCGATACGTCTAAGATTATATATATCCAAATATATATACACACGCACACGCACACATTACGCTCCTCTCGCGTCCAATTAAAAATTCATCGGGGGAATAACGCTCGCAGCCGCGCGCGCGCGGAGGGAGGGGCCGATCCCGCTCGCCCGCCTCCAAAGCGCGCGTATGCCGCGCTACGCGAAGATGCACCCGACCGCGGAACCGGGCGCGACGCGACAATAATAACTTCGCGGGGTCGCGGAAAATTGCTCGCGGCGCGGAGAATCCCGCGCGCTCACCTCGGCGGTTATTAGTCGCCTCGCCGACTCTCGAAATTTCGGCCTCGTGTCGCGCTCGAGGTGCGCGCACGCCGACGCGTCTAATTCTCGGAATTCCGAGCGCGACAAAAAGCTCCATCGCCACATATATTTGTGTCTGCGTGTGTGTTTATATGTATTAGAGGGAGAGATATACGCAGGCCCCAAACGAGCATCGGCGCTTTCGTCGCAACTTGGCTCCCTACCTATCCCCCTCCTCCGCTCCCCTCCTCTTCGCCCTCTATATACTTAGTTTCTTGAAATTCGTGACTATCCCGCGTGGTCGCGCGTCACCGAGAGGTGGTGGTGGAGGGGGGGGGGGAGATTCCGCAGCCAGCGTTGTCTACCCACGCACTCGTGCATATGTCCATGCATACGTATAAACATACTTTCGCAGCAAAGCCACCTCGTTCGCTCGTTCTCCCGTGCTGGCTGTATTGCCAGAGACGCCGTTACGTGCGGAGTACGTGGAAAGGCCCCGAGGGTCGCAGCGAGGGTCTCCCTTACCTGACGTGCGGCGCAGCAGGACCGTAGAGCCCGGCGCTTACGTCACCATTTCCGCCGACGACGACGACGACGACGACGACGACGACGACGACGAAGACGCTGAGGAAGCCAAGATGAACGAGGAGTTGTCCAGCAGCAGAAGCGGCGGCGGCGGCGGGAATTCCGTCAGCCAAGGTCGCCGACGGGACCAGCAACAGCGGCGTCGCATCCTACCCTTCGCCTTATCGGGGGCGAGGGGATCGCAACCACCGCACCAGCACTGCGGGCACCACTATATACAGATGTATATGTAAAATGTACACAGCCTCAGTTAGAGGCACACATGCACATCGGATGAAGCGAGACACCGGCGCGAGCGCGCGGGGAGCGAGGCCAGGCCAGGTGCGGGCGCCCGTGCGCTGCGCTATAAAATACTTTATATTATATATACCGATCCGCGCCGGCGAACCCGCTCTCCCCCTTTCTCTCTCGCTCTCTCTCTCTCTCTCTCTCTACCTAGCACACTTATTAAATCTCTCTCTCTCTCTCTCTTTCTCTCTATCTTTCTGGCCCTCCTCCCTCGCCTCCCCGTCCGCGGTCGCGCGGGGCCGCGAGCGAAACTATTTCCGTCGAGGCGGGCCTCTACTATCCCGCTTCTGGCGACGTCGCCGCGCACAACTCGCGTTTACACAAATGTACGCACGTACGCGCGCTCGTATGTAATTCAGGGAACTATCTTTCTCTCTCTCTCTCTCACCGCACGCGGCTCTGTCCCTCTTCCGTTACGAGAGCGCGCGCGCGCGCGTGCCCCGGGCGTTCGTCGCGCGCTCCGCTCCGGCACCGTACTGGCGCGCGGATGCGACGCGCGAGCGAGTCGCCGCCGCGGCGCGCGCTCTCTCTCTCACTCTCTCTCTCTCTCTCTCTCTCCCTCTCGCGCTCTATCGCACGTTCCCCGCGTGACCCTGGCAGTGAGGGCCGCCTGCGCGCACATTCGGCCGAACGCACAGAGCCGAGAGCGCGGCGCCGCGACGCGACGCGCTCCTTCCGCCGGGGAGCGACGACGGCGGGTGGGCGGAGGAAGGGCGGGGACGGGGGGGATGTGCACGCGCGCATCGGCCCACACCGACGGCGGCGACGAGGGGCTCGTGCGCGCGCGCGCGCGCTCGCTCGCGTGGCCGGGAGGTCGGTCGCCGATTTACGATCGCCGACGGATTGTTCGTTATCCGAGGTAGGCCCCGTATATACACGACGGCGGCACTTACGGACGCGCGCTCGGGGATATTATTTACGATTTCGGGGCGGGCGAGCTGGGGAGGGGGGCTTTTCGGCACAGGCTGGGCGTGGAGGTGGCGAAGCTTCCGGCGACGAGGGTGAGATAGAGAGAGAGAGAGAGAGAGTGAGGTTGAGAGGAGGGCGCGGAGGGACAGATTTTATAGATACACGCGTCGCCTCGCGAAATTGCGCCCGGAAATCGCTGTCACGGACCGATGCGCGGGCCGAGCAACGAGATATTGTACAGGGATATATATATATATATATATATATATATATATATGCATTCGAGTATATATCTTCTTCTTGCGTCGATAACAGGCTCGCTTATCCAACGATCATAATTGTTTAAGCGTGCCCGTTCTACTACGGCTTTATGGTAAAGGTGCGTGTAAAACTTACGTGCGATTCGGCGTCGTTCGTCACTGTTGCATTTGTAATTCGAAGCATCAAGTGTAAAAGTACTCACGGCTTTAACGGAAGTGATTTATAAAATTATCGCGAATATGTTTAAATTTCGTTTACGCTCGACACAACCTTTATATATATATATATGCATATATATATATATATATATATATATATATATATATATATATAAACATTTGTAAAGATTGTTCGAATAATTATTGTGCCGTTTTCAAAGAAACCATGCATATTCGACTTTCAGTTTATTAATTCTAGTGGATATTATGAAAAGCTTTCAACTTTGAGACTAAGTTCATAATTTTTCAATGTGTCAAACTAATACGTTAACAAATTCGAGCAGACGAGCGATTTTTTATTATTCCGATATTTATATTTCTGTACATTCCGTATGTACTTGAACTTATGTAAAATATTTGCCTTCTTTTGTTAACTTGTGGTAAAAATCGTAAACATAAGTGTACATTGAATCTCAATCAACTGTATATGAAATTTGACAATCAGGATTACACCGTCCTATATTCTATAGATATGGGTATTATTTCGAGTGTCAGATTATTTCTTGACTATGACCACTTCTAAATTTTTGAAAATTTCAAACAACTCTATACGGCTCTTAATTTACGTTATATGCTCCTTAAAAGCAATATTACTTATTGTGATAAAATATCACACTACGTAAAATCTTTATGTAGAAATTCGAATAAATAGCATTAATTTGTCATCCATTTTATGAATTCTGTAAATGAGAGAAATTCTATATCCATATGTACAGCTTTATTTAAAAGTACTTAATGATATTTACTTTTTTCGATATTAATTTAACTTTATTGCAATTGTTATTTATCAAATATCTTCATACGTTTCTTAAACAATAAAATAATATTATTATAATTTCAGAATTCTGTAAGATATTTCCAAATTGAAATTTAATATTAAGATAATATTAATTCAGATTTTTCATGTTATGCTTTTTTGTTGGTAAAAAGCATTTTTGTTTGCTCGTTTGTTTTTCTAATAAACAAACACAATCGGTAATAATAATAATACTAATAACAACATCAACTTTCGAACAACTTATTATTGCGTATCTAACTATAAGATTTTACGAGAAGCTCTTGATAAAAAAAAAAAAAAAAAAAAAAAATCTCCGTCGTCCCGACGACCGAGAAGAGCCGAGAACTTGGCAAAAGTGTATATAACGGAGAAACTCTTAATTAAATGCAAAAAATGAACTTCCATGACCTTCTCCCCCCCCCCTCCCCGACCAATTTTGCTTCTCCCCCGTGAAATTCGTTCCCCGTGCCTCGTTCCGCCTTCTCCCCGTCCAGGCAGCAGGCCGAAAAAAATGTTAATGCTCGCGAGTTTGCACTAAACGCGCTCGTCTTCCTCCCCCCCCCCCGCCCCACCGCAATGTCGGGCGCGCGACTGCCGCGTACGTGTATGCGGGGCATCGGAGCTTTATGCCCGGACGAGCGTAGCCGGGGCAGCTTCGCTTCGGCCGTCGGCGCGCCCAACCTCTCAAAAAAAGAAAAAAGAGCAAACCAAGAGCGGTCTGCGTCGACTGCTCGTTTCTGGCGCGTATGTATATATATATATATATATATATATATATATATATGTATACATATATATACGTGTATATATAACCGAGCACTGCTGCCGGCGCTTTTATTCTAATCCCGCGAGAAAGTTCCCCTGGCGGAGCTTTCCCTTTTTCTGGTCTCCCGCCCCCGCGCGCACTTCCCCTGTTGGGCGTGTCCACCTCCCCGTCCCCTCGTAGCCCTTACCGCGCGAGGCGACGAAGCCGTGCCCCAGGCCATGGGCCGGCGAAACTGCGACGATACGCACGATGTATACGCTGCCTCCTCTTTCTCCGATGCCCAACTCGACGAACCTCCCGCCCTCCACCCTCCCGCCGCACCGTGATTCTTTTTCATTTTCCTCTTCGAGGTTCGCGCGCTAGCTCACTCCGAGGTACGCCGCAACGTGAGCGCGAGAGCTGTGGGTATGAGCCGAGAGGGAGAGAGAGAGAGAGAGAGAGTACGACACTTTCGGCTACACCGCCCAATGGTGGCCCTTCGCTAATGTTGACGTAGAAAAAACGTTTGCAAAGTCTGTGATGCTCGGTTTACTCGCGTTGCGAGTGGCTGTGCTCACGTTTACATCTTTTATAGTACGCATATAATATCTATATATATATATATACATTTATAACACATCCTCTGAAAAGCCACGGTAATTGTTCGGGCGATGGCCAGGGGTTTTTGGATTTCCCATCCCCGTCCACGTCGTCAAACCCGTACACACGCACGTACGCGCATATATAAGAATCTAAGCGTCCGACGATCCTTCGTAATAGTCGACTGTACGTGCGCAGATAACACGACCTTATTCGTTTTCTTTTTTTTTTTTTTTTTGGTTTTGTTTTTTATTTTTATGGTTTTTCATTAAGCTTCCCGTACGTCCACGAGCGCGCTGGCATATCGTGGAGGAACGAACCAACATCGGTCGCATGCCCGTGGCTTTGAAACTTAATTTATAATGCAGTTGGGCGAGGTTGCGCCGAAACGACTCTCAGGATTATTGATTCGCGTATTGCAGGGTTGCGGGGCGCGTATGAGACGTGGATGCTTTTCACGTGTTGACTATATATATATATATATATATATTTATGCACGAAATTTTTGTTTATAAATATATATATATATATACACATATTCAGAATTTTTTTAATTCTTACTATTCGAGCACTCGTTTTGGAACACGTCATAGACGGAGTACTTACGTCGAGAAGAATGTCTTTGGAGAAATATTTGAAGGAATAGATTTATATATATATATATATATATATATATATATATATATATATATATAGTATATGTGTGCCATGAGGGAGAACTGTTTATATCAGAAAAGCTTATTTTAGCAACCCTCGGCACACTTCAGTAATCTACTTATGTGTTTGATCGGCTATACGCTCGAAGTGAGTTTACAGAAACAATATAATTAAATTTCTCACTATAGTAGGCAATTTCTATGTTTACGTATTAGCGGTTATGTTATCGATAACATAGCGTATCGTCTAAAATATCCGATTGCCGCGATTTCTCAAATTATGATAATAGATAAAATTAAAAGAAAAAAATGTACGCATGTACATGCAGGAAATATTATAATGTTCTGAAATTGAAAGTATGGGATAAAAATATGGACAATATTCGAGCCAATATGTGACTCTGGAGAGAAATAGAATAAAGAACCGCTTAACTTGATCGCGACGCGCGGCGGCGGGTCTAACCCAACACCGGCAGTTACTACTAAACAACATCGAAGTATTCTAAATGCTGATCGCACGATCTGTACACCGAGTATGCATATATATATATATATATATATATATATATATATATATATATATATATATATAAATGTATAGCTTTATGCTCCTCTACGATGATCCCAACTTTATTCACAAATAACGTCGAGACTGTCTTCGTACGTATACTTCATTTAATACGCATTTATAATCAAGGTGAAATTCCTCGCTCAGTGGACTCTCTTACTTTATATAAATATATATATATGTACAGGAATTTTCTAACAAATCGAACATAAACGATTGCCACGCTGAGAGCAGTAAATTGATAATGCATTAGACATTACCAATGCCAAGTTTTATGTAAATTCTGTCGAAGTACGGAATACATGTTATACGATTGGAGCAGAGAAATGTACATATATATATATATATATATATATATATATATATATATATATATATGTATGTATGTATATGCATACCGCTCGAGTCGCGCGCTTCATTTGCTACAATATACTGGGACAAAAGACAAACAATGTATATACACAGCGTTTGCCAGATTTATGTATTAAATGCAAATTTTTATGTACATCAGAGCGGCGAAGCGAGCCACAAAATTTTTCCGTCGACCTTTTGCGTAGTCTCGCTCTTACGTCATTTATTAGCAAGATTCAGACTGGGTATTATAACTATCTCTCTCTCTCTCTCTCTCTCTCTCTCTCTCTCTCTCTCTCTCTCTCTCCCGCACTTCGTCCGTGTTTCGTAGTAATACATCATTGATTTGCAAATCTTGAAGGGCTCTTGCCTGTGATTGAAGGTCCTTATCCTTAATTAAATCGCGTAATATCTGGGTTTCGATCAGTAATGTAGGATACAGCATAATAATGTAGACAGAGCGTGATTGAGAAAAATGTTTTTCTCTTTTTATTTTTATTAAGCGAACCACGACCTAGTCGAAATAATTACCGAAATTCTTTGAAAATGAATATCTCGTTTTTTTTTATATATATATATTACTTATGCATTACCTATAAATTTAGTACAGCCGTGACGTCTTTCGATTTTATACTTATAGTTACGCAGATTTTTTTGTAACGCGTATTACGAGTTTTTCTTGCCGAACAGAACCAAAAAAAAAAACAACCCAAAATTCGACAATCGCGAAAAATGTCGTTCCCATTATTGGATCACGATATTCATTGACACTTATTGTGTTTATTTACTCATTTATCCATATATTATGCCAAACGATTTAAACGCCAGATCGAATCGTGCAACTATAACAGAATATTGTACGATGAAGAACATCAAATAGATCCGTTGGAGGATACAAATTAATGAAGATAATTTGACATAGAATTAGGCAGATTTAAATTTATATGTAAAAACGAAATTCCAACAATGAATAGATCATACGAGCAAGACTTAATGAGATAGGAGGCACGTCAGAAGATAAAAATCGAAACATTCAAATTACGTGGCGAACAGAAGAAAGTGATGGAGAAATAAAGCAAGCTTACCGTGACAGCTCGATATTATCAATGAACAAGGCGAGACGAAGATGCCACGGAGATACCAATAGTGAATTCCGAGCGATCATTTAAATCGCCCTCGAGACTCTTCAGATTTAATGCTATACGGGCGCTATAAGTTCCGTATATCTTCTCGATACACGCTATAATGGATAAATCGAATGTGTAATTCGAAAATGCGTTTTTTTTTTTTTGGATTTTCGTAATTGTCCTCGACACGGGCAGTCAGGTCTTCGGCCACTCAATTAGACGGCCATCGAAGTAATTGAGATATTACGATTCGCCCGATCTGGGGCTTTGACGATGAGTCGATCCGCAATCGACATCGATCTCAGCCTCGTTCGCGAGACCCTCGGGAGGGTGGCGGGGGGGGGGTAAGGGTGCGTAATCGCCCAAGACAACCTAAATCGGACGACGAAGAACCGATCGTAGCGACGAAATGTGAACGAAACACGAACGAAAAAACGTGAAAAAAAAAAAAAACGAACAACGAGACGGGAGGATAATTCGCGCGGAACGTTCAACCGACATCTCCGTCCGAATATCCAAACGCTCGCGGGGACCGGGGCTAACGCGCGGCTCGCGCCAAACAACGAAGACGCAGCCTCGTCGGCGAATGTTACGTAAATACCGTTGCGGCGTCGCGCGCGAGGCGTTGCCCGATCGACGAAGGGATCAAAAAGTGTACGATCGAAGCCTGCGCCCTCGGTCGCGAGTACGAGTCGATCGAGCGACTGTATACGAGCGGGATTCATAGTCAATTCGATAATCCATCGCTCGATATATATATATATATATATATATATTTATATATAATTTACGAGGACCTTCCCCGGCGACGACGGCTACGGGAGATTTCTCGGTGCGCGCCTCCCGGAAATCGTCGAGACATCTATTAATCGAATTACGTTTGTTTCCGTTATTACGTCGTTAATTTTTATGACGCGCGCGGCTTTATGGTTGGCGGTGGCCCTCGTGCCAATGTGTAATGCCCGAGCTTCGCGTGGAAAATTTTCGGTGAAGCGAAGCGTCGATTTTCGAAGCGCGACTTTTTGCGCTAAGAAGAAAGCAAAAAAAAAAAAAAAAAAAAACGATGTTGAAAAGTCATTTGATCGGCGCGGCAACAAAATTACGAGCGAAAAAAGACAATTTTTCATTAAAATCATCCAAATCTCTTCTTTTAGACGATAAATATTCAAATTGGCCAGAGGTTAATTCAATTCAATATTTTGCTCTTTTTTTTCCGTCCGTAAATTAAGTAATGTTTTCGCGAATGCGGTAATGATTCGTCTGCGCCGCGTACATATTATAGAGTGAATGTGTGAAAGGTCGCGCGAACACGTACAGAGACATAAATATTTGTCCTAGAAAGGGACAAAAATTGACCAAAACATTTTGTCCTAAGAATGCCTTCGATCGGGTACTGGATTTGGACAAAGCAATAATTGGACGAGCATCTTTGTATCTATTATCAATGGCCAATCAATCTTTTTACCGAGCATTTTCCAATGGCATAAGGAAATGAAAATTCTACCAAAAGTATTGGACAATATTCAAACATTTTGAGCATCGAATCGACCTATGCATGATCAAAAGGCATCTTTCGATTTCCACTGAGGATGAGAAAAAAATTATTTGTTTTTTTACCTTGTAGAAGAAAATCTACCAGATGCAGTAATTCTACTTCCATAATTATTGTAAATGTACCTTCTACCTTTTATGCCACGCATTGGAAGGCAACGAGTTCCACAGTGTTACTTCTCGCGCACGACTTACGCGTGAAATTTTACATGGTGAGATAAGGAAAAATTGACGGTAAAAAGTAACTTTTACGCAGCGATAAAAGGGCTTGCTGACGCTTAACAAAAAAAAAGAAAAAAAAAAAAGAAAAAAAGCTATCATCGAAAACGCGTCCCAACCAATCGTCTCTTCTCGTACGACGATCTTTCAAAATAACTTCGTCGCGCGCAAAATGAGCTAGAGTTACGGCCCTGCGAGCAATGTATTTATAGGACCATCGGGCGAAAAGCGATGGGACGCGCAAGTGGACGCACGAGCGGCGCCTCTGTTCACTGCACTAATATTGTGCCCCTCCTCGCGTTCGTTGCGCTCGCTTATCCACTACACGAAAGGAGGCTAATTTCCATTTGCGCCGAACGTATGCATATGCGCGGTCGATTATAATAGGAAAAATTGCGACATCGACGCTGTACAAAAATATAATCTAGATTAAAAGTGCTTTTTCGCTTTAATTCCTTTTGTTTTTGTCTTTTTTTTTTATCATTTAAATGTCGATTTCGGTTACAGTGTAAATGAGCTTCGTACATCGTGCTTATATATACACCCACCGCTTTAGAGTTGCTTTCTTAAAAGCACGTTCTTATATATATATATATATGCATATATTACAGATACCCACCGTGCCAACGCGTATAAAGCCTCTATGGGGACTGATATAATCCAGGGGATTTACGAATTCGCGTCGATTCAGCCTTCTTGTTAATCTATGCGAGGACACACGCACACACAAACACACACACACGTAGATATATGTAATTGTACCGGGATCAACCAAGTTTAAATTAGTTTCATATTCCTCGCGTTAGCTTGCCCCTCCTTATTTATCGCAACCGTCAAAATCTTCGTAAAAAAAAAAAAAAAAAATTCGATAAATTTTATCGTACGAACTATAGGTAAACAGGACGGAATCGCGGTGCTCCTCTGCTCGCCCGTACTAAGACATTTCGATATCTTGCAAATATATATATGATTATTTAATAAAAAGGCAATATCACACGGGCGTATCGGAATTTCAGTAATTTCTCGCGGTGCTCTTTGTTTCATTTTTCTTTTAATCGTGCAATTACAAATATTTTACAAGAGAAATTTTATGAAAGCGGAAACTGAGACGAACAGAATGTCACGGCTGTATTTTTTTTTTTTTTTTGTTCTTTTAATTAAAGCCAATTTGACGCGATTTTTTTTCAATTACAAATCTTTTTTCTAGAAAAATAAATTACACAGCGAGGACAACATCGTGTATTCTCGCGAAATAAATCCGAAATTAGATTAATTTCGAATTTTATGCCCCGCGCATGAGATTTGATACTATTCGTGAAATCGATACAGAGCGATTTTCATAAACGAATGATTTTGAACCTCTTTTCGTGAAGGGTCGTTATTAAATACGTATAAAAGACTTTTTATTTGCACGTTTTATGAAATTGTTTAATTTATCGAAATTCGGAGAAATTCAAAATATTTAGGTATCGCCATTTATGAAAATTACGAGATTAGTTTTAGAGCTCCGCCAACTTTTCTACGACTTCCATTCATTTACTCCAAACTGTAAACATTGCATTTTTATTTCGTAGTCTTACTAGAGGATCTTGCGAATTTTGCGGATGCCAAGGAATATGAACACTCGTTTAGAAGAATTATTATAGGGATATTATGTGTAAAGAACTGATAAACTTACACTAAAAAAAGTAAAAATATGTTAAAATGTTTAGCCACAAAGCTTTGTGTAATATAGAACTATTTTAATTATTCAAGTTCTGTAGATAAAATGTGTTATAAATTATAAAAAATATTCTAAATATTATTGAAAAAATTTTCCTTGTTACATCGAATTTCTTATGCAAAATAGATAAAATACTTTGTAATTGTAATGATTTGCATAAATATCATTGAATTTCATTACCATTATTATTTCGAATTCGACGCTCTTTTACAAAGTTTTTATTAGACGATATTACGCCAAATCCTTGACTTGCCATAATAAACTTTTTTTATCTCTCTACATTATTGAAAATCTCCACAAAGTAAAAAATACAAATAAGATTTTATATCGTAAAAAAAATTTATATCATCGATTTGAAAAACCATGCGATTTTAAGTAACTACGACGACTAATTATTGATAATTTAGTTCTGCCTTTGAATTCATTTCGATCGCCTCGAAATTGGTAAAGGAAGCGCTTTACCCGCCCACTGTTAAAAATCAATAGAGAGTCAGGGGTGAGAGAGAGAGAGAGAGAGAGAGAGAGAGAGAGAGAGGAAATTATAGAGAATAGAGAGCAGCGAAGATATCAGCTGCTTTACGGTATATACGACATTCCCTAATTAGTGCAATATTTGATATAGAATCAGGATGGCATGAAAGGTCTATTAATAAAAAAAAAATATACGAGCGCGCGAGCGCGCTTATAATCGAACAGCGGTCGGGGGAGGGAGGGGGGAATGCGAGGGCGAGGGTACAAGTAATTCAATTCGATCCCCGTCCCGTTCAAATTGTCCCGACTGTCGGTAAAGCCGAGCCGCGCGCTCCGGGCTCAATTGACAATTGACACGCGAACTATAAAAGCGGCCCGCCTACCGAACGAGAGCCACTACCACTGCCACGGAAGAAACGCGAGCGCGCTCGCGCACAGACGCGGTCGTCGATATATACTGTATACGTATGGGCGCGCGCGCGCGCGCGCCAACGGAATTATATTTCGAACACGCCGGACTGTATCTCTGGCCCCGCGCCCGGGCGATATTTCCCATCGATGTATCGCAATCTCTCTGCAGCCCTCTTTGGTAATGATATATATATATATATATATATATATATATATATATATATATAATCTGTGTGTGTGTGTGCGTGTGTGCGTGTGTGTGTGTTAGCGTGTGTGTGTATACATGCATATACACGCATAACCTTCGCCCGCGCGCTATTTTGAATTAATTCAGTCGAGTCTTTCCAGATTCCGTATACATATATATATATATATTAATCGGTCTACAAAATTTCATTGCCGTAATTCCGCCGAGCCGCGCGATGATGTCCAGTTGGCACGATAAACATTATCGAAATTGCGTTACGTACGCGCGTACGTGGAGCGATCAAGTGGCACACGTGTTTGTTTATTTAAAAGTCTTTTTTCTTCTCGCGTTTTTGCCGTTTGTTTCTGTTTTCATTGATTTTTGCTTCCAACTGTTTGAGAACGATCGAAGGCGCGTAATTGGTCGCGTCGCGATTCAAAACGGTCGTCGTTGGAAATTTTCGATCCCAGCGACACGGCGAGCTAGCGTGGATTTTACGGTCGGCATTTTTAACGGCCATCTGTACCACTATCGAAATTTTGCAAATTACATGCGGGATGGAAAATAACTATTGCACAGACGCGCGCACATATTAAATCGCGAGAAATTAGTGTCGTAAAGCTTTCGAAACCGATGGAATTCATAATTATGCGAATCCAATCATACTAAACAACGGTAGGTTCGTATATAATTCGAAACTCTGTCGAGCGCATTAACTTCGTCGAAAGTATCTAATTCGTAGATTAAACGTAAAAATATAATACACATGTATACGATTGCAACGTATGCAAAAGACTGAGCGGTGTTTGGACAATGCGCTAATGACAAAGTTAGCAGGAGATACGATGACGATGACGGGGATTAATTAAAAATTTATTCACCCTGCAGAAATCAGAAATTACTTCTTAATCATAATTATAGTAGCCTCGATGCTTCGAGTTCATTCACAATGCAAACGTTATTGGCCGCGTTTAGATTTGCTTTGAAATTTGTTACTTTTAATTGGCGAGTATAAAATATTTGATTTTTCCTTTTTTTTGCAATTTATACCAGGAACATTTGAAAATTTATCGGTGCTCGTTTTTTTAAGACTCTTCGATTATTTGCCCATTATTTCATAAGTTCTTGAAGAGGTCATCGAGTTGTTGAGTGATCAATGTTCAAGGAATATCACCGCCACTCATTTTTCTGCCAATCACGGCTGCCCCGAAGCGGATCGAATCTCAAGCACTATTGAGATCGCGTTCGTTTTATGTGTTTCAAATAAACAGTCCGGTGCAACTTTCATCAACCAGTCTACATGAAGTCGTGGACGGCAAATATTTGTAAATACAGCGCTACTGCGATGAGCGTTTATTTGATTCTATTAGTTGTTGTTTTTTTTTTTTATCGTACTGCGAATGTCCGCGTAAATCTCTACAAGAGATATACAAATTGCAATGAAAATGTTTCATTAATCATCCGTCCACGTTCCATAACCAAAAGAACATAGCCGCAATCGTTGCGCTTAACCAACAGTTTTCAAAACGACGCAAATGTATACATGTATACTTTTCATATGTATATATGAAATACCATCCTCAGAATATATATATATATATATATATATATATATATATATATATATACATATATACATATCTGTGTATAATCGCGTGGTGCGCAACATTAACGACGTTTTATGGTGGCGAGCTCGCTCGCGGTAAGCCGCGTTGTACACCTGCGCAGCTACAGTTACGCGGAGTCGTGCGCGAGCCATCATCGGGGACATTTTGCAAGCTCCCGTTCCCGAAGCTTGCGGGCGCAAACTTCGGGGCGAACGCGCGCACCTGCGCAGGGGAGTAGGGGCGCTCGGTAAACTCGTCTCGAAATCGCATACGTATATATATATATATATATATATATATATATATATATATATGCACATATACATATATACATCTCAAGTCGCTTGAGCTTTAACTTGCGCTCTCGCGCGCTTCACCCTATAACGAGAGACCGCAAACAAATGAGAGTCTGAGGAGTCTGCGGGTCGAAGAGAGAGACAAAGAGAGAGAGAGAGAGAGAGAGAGAGAGATCGAGTAAGAGGCCGAGAGAGCTTCGGCGCATGCTGTATAAACAAACGCCAGCGCGCCAATCTCGTTGCGCACTAAGTAGGCAATTAAGAATTAATCGATAAAGCTCCGCGGAAGCACGGGAACGGGCAACAAGTGCGGGTAGACCTTCGTTTCTCCGTCCCACCCCCTTTCCCGTCACGCTCTCGTTTACTGCCGAAAAATGGCGGTACTTACACAGTTCTCCCCCTCCCCTCCTCTCCCACCTGCTTTAATTAAACGTCCAAGCACATATCTATATATATATATATATATATATATATATATATATATATATATATATCGTTCTCCTCGTGCGCACTCTCTGCACTTTAATATATCGACGGCCACGTGCAGGGGAGTGGCGACCGTGTATAATTTACCCCCTTTTTCTGACCATTTTTGTTTGGCTAAGCACGTCTCGAGCACACAGCCCGTAGAATAAGGATTGACCCCGCGTTAGATAGATATATACGTACATGCATATATATATATATATATATATATATATATATATATATAAATAAACGCAGCATGTCCATCTAATACATTATGCGCGACACGTCGCGAGCGAGGCGCGAATGTCTCTTTGATTGGCGCGCAATTGTTTCGACCTTTTGTGCGCTATCGCGGGATAGAAGTAGAAATACCCGTGGCCACTATACACACACACACACACACACACACACACACACACACACACACACACACACACATATAATTATTATAATTGCGGCGCCGAGAATCTCCCTGGACGCGTGCGAGGACGGGCAAGCGGGGCGGTACAGCCATCTGAACTGGATAAAAAATAAAATTTCAAACGGCAATGCTCGACGTAATTATATCGTGTAATAATAGTGCAGCAACAGAGCGGGAATGAGGAACGCCTCCCTCCCCCCCCCGCCCGCCCCAAAATCGAGCGATTGGAATTCCAGCGATCGGCGTTTATTGGCGAAATCGAGCGGGTGGGTGGGTCTACGAAGAGTGGCGCGACGGGTATTCGTGGCACGCCGTATTCATGCGTTACGTCAACGTCACGATGGCAAATCCGTGGAAATTGCTTTGTTATGGAATTATAATTGTAAATCGGGCAATTATAAATGTTAACGTTAATTGCGTTATTATAAAAAAAAAAAAAATACAACTGACGCACGCATACGCGTTTAATAACGTAGCCGATGCTTCTGACGTATTTGAACTGTTTGTAAACTCATTTTGTAATTATATAATGTTGCGCAAAAGGAATAAACGAAAAAGATAATGCGGGAGCTAATAATTTATGAATATCTTCCATGACGGAGAGGGGAGATTATATTTACATCAAATACTTACAAATAGGTTCTTTTGTATCAAACAGTCGATGCTTTTTTTTAATATATATATATAGTATCCGAGAAATTACGTATAAAACTCGTAGAATATGTGGTTAAAATGACTCTTCGCAATCCAATACCGTCCGACAATTACGGGCGGACCATCGAAGCAGCGTGTAACGGAGCTGCCCCTCTATTGTTCCGAGCACTTAGCCGGGTCAACTTTCGCGCCGGAAAAAAAAAACCCCCGCAGGGCCAGCGGCGAGACCCTCTCCCAGCCGATCGTTTCCACATTTTCGAATCTCCGTAGCGAATCGTCCCGGCGCGTGGGCAGCCCGCGCGCACGGCGGCCGAGGGGGTGGGGAGAAGCGGGCCGCAAATGTCCGGGGCGCGGCACGAGACCAAGCCGAATTCGTAATCGTTATCGGGCGGCGCGCGACATCGGGCAAAGCGGAAAATATCGAGCTCGAGAGGAGCGGCTGGAGAG
>JACCIC010000180.1:230000-330000 GCA_018907035.1 Sycobia sp. Sy_11 | reverse complement strand
GATTATAAAATAATGCAGGATATTTCGAATTATCGAACATAAGCGAAAGTCGGTTGTACGGGCGCCCGGTTACTTCGCGAATTATTATTACTGCTCGCGTGAGATTAATAAAACTACGGTCGTAGTAACAATGCACAGCAAACAGCAGTTATTGCGCGTAGCGCGATGCGTCGGAACGTAAGCTAAATTTTTGCCACGTCGTGCCGTTCACGGTTACGGTTTATATAAACATACTGCAAAGGGAGACAATAACGAATCTGCACTTTTGTGTCACTTATGGCCTCGTGGGACAATCGTTAAAGTTTATTAATAAAACCTGCGGCCGTGGGTAAACTCTAACGTATCGGTATAGATAACCATTTGCTGCGACTTTTATTTCGCATTAAGATTACAAAAGGGAGATGAAAGAAGAAAAAAAAATCACTCGACTCCACTCGGGCGATTATTCGACAAGAATAATGCTCTTCGTGGTCTCGATCAATAGAAAAGTTCGCGATTCGCATTTTCATTTCCATCTGATTTTCAACGATTGACCGACTGCCAGCTATGAATTTTGGCGATGTTCAAATTGCGTATTAGGCCGTAAATACGCGGTACGGCCCTATAGCCAACCAAACTCTTTAGCCGGTGATATGATTGTTTTAGTTCGAAGAATTGTCGTTGACACGCTCATTTGACAGATTACCAAAGCACTGATAAACCGACATTATTCGGGGGACTTGAACTCGACAAAGCTCGCGCAATGCCAAAAACATTATACTTTACGAATTACGTACACGTATTAGGTACTTTACCTATATACATATATACACCTAATGAATGTGAATATTTTTAAATTTTATTCACCGCTGCCTTCCGTCAGCGGAGCCAATCGAATGTTTTCCCATTGATTAGAAAACGGATTCTCCATTCTGTGCCAAACTTACGAATAAGATTTATTTGAAGAGGCTCACTTTATTTATTTTAAGATTCAACTGGCTATGTATATATAATATTTCGACTTTACGTCCAATCGGTTCAAAAGACAGTCCTGCGATCGGATTTACCGGCCGACTATAATCCTCGCAAGCGGTCAGTGCGCTTCCGTAAACGCGTGCGTGCATGTATGTGTGTGTGTGTGTGTGTGTGTGTGTGTGTGTGTAAAAAAGTGGGAAAAAAGCCGGAGAGATCGTTGATATTGCCGTTCGGCCGGCGACAAACAAAGGCAATCCTAATATATACACGCGCGTAAGCCTTAAGTCTAAATTAAGATTGTGAACGAGAGAAAGAGTATTATTAAAGAGTTAAAAATATGTGTGCAAGAATATTATATATGCACACATGCTTTCGTGCGTGTGAACGTTTTAAATATATATATATATATATATATATATATATATATATATATATACGGACACCGTTCAAAATACATCGTGCCTCATCTCTCTTTCCTTCTTGCCTCGCATTAAGACGTAACACGATCCGCTAGCGTTGAAAAATCTACTTATTTTCGTAAGCGCGAAATTGTCGAATCTTTCGTCGACGTCGCGGTGACTGTTATTCCCCTCTATATAGCCGTTTCGACTTTTTAAGCTGCATATAGATTAGGCATATTTTATATATATATATATAATATACTTCCATATAGATTAGGCATATTTTATATATATATATATAATGAACTTCCGCTGAAAACGGAAGATCATGTTCGAACGACCGAATCATATTGACTTATACTACTTATTGAAAAAGGTTCGCGATTCAATGGAAAATTTATCAAGAAGATCGCTGATAAGGATATAGATTTCCGTGAGAATTTCATTATTATCAGTATGCAATCGCTAACGTAACTGTTAAGAATAGGAACAAATGTGTTATAAGAAGCATTTGAAATTGTATACTAATAAATAAATTTCGACCAAGCTTACAAATTATCTTTATATCTATATATATATATATATATATATATATATATATATATATATAGATAATGAAAAACGAATAAATTACAACTTTATGTGCATAGTTTAATGCTTATGATTTACTATACATGTAAATTAAACGTCTTAGTGACATATTAAAGGATTTAATTCATATGCGCGATTTCAACGCGTTTTTCTTCACTGCTCATTAGCCTTTCATATTGTCGGTGTATTTTATTCAACTATTTTAATGGTGAAAATCAATGAACATTCCTACATTCGACGCATTAGTGCAAAGCAACAGCGCATTGTCCGAATAGTAGTGTTTTCTTTAGTCATGCAGTGATAATTACCAATTGAAATTTAAAAAGTCAACCCCGTGAAATAGTCGAATGTTTCAATCGATGTCAAATATTTCATCTAAATTATGTACCTATTTCTGTACATGGATAGTTATACAGCATGCAATTGTATCAAGAGCGATGCAGTTTTCAGAATGACTTCCTATTAAAATTCCAACAACGAAAAATCCATCGTTTATCATAAAAAAAAAAATTTCTACAACTTTTTATGATCGTTCTCTACATACATGCCGTATTTTACAATAAACGCATACGTTTTGCGCATTTCCCATTAATTTCAGATCCCCTCCTATAACTCGACGAGAATTGCCATCCCACAAGAAAAGCGCAACTCTTTAATCTCGCTGGTACAGCCACGAGTCACATACCTCTCCGTGGAAAAAACCATCAATAGTTTCGAAAGGCTCAAACTCCATAAACTCTTTAGAGGATCGAGAGTGTGGGCGACCGCAAACTCAGTCCCCTCCTCCCCTCTTCCAGCCAATACCGCGCGCATCGATTTTATCATTTCGGACGACCCTTTCTCTCTATCTAAATTGCCCCCTTCTTCTTCCTCACTCGCCCCCTCCCCTTTCTCTCTCTCTCTAGCCCATACCGCTCTCCGAGAAAGGGATTTATTTCAATGGCTCCGAGGGTAAATTAACTTTCAAACGTCTCGTTTGTCAATAAAAGAAAAAGAAAGGAAAAGAAAAAGGGAAGAGAAAGGAAATCCCTTTTCACTCTCGGAGGGCATTCGCGTCACTGTGAATCCCCCGGCAGGCCGGAATCACGCACGGGATGGATATAAGGTGTATGTCTGCGTATCTACGTATATATAGTTATATGTATATGTATATAAGTTCCGACTCGAGAGGATTTCGCGAGGGGTTTCTCGATTATATATATATATATCTATAACTCGCGATTGTACGAGGCGCCACGCGTGTTTTCTCTATCTCTCTCGAGAAAAGCTCGGGATCACGTATACGAGCTCATTGTTTTATATGTGTGCATATACATATATATATACTGAAGAGCCC
Source organism: Sycobia sp. Sy_11 (assembly GCA_018907035.1). Taxonomy (NCBI): domain Eukaryota; kingdom Metazoa; phylum Arthropoda; class Insecta; order Hymenoptera; family Epichrysomallidae; genus Sycobia; species Sycobia sp. Sy_11. The sequence continues at coordinate 326,718 of JACCIC010000180.1, read as the reverse complement.
ATATATGAGAACGTACGGTACGCTCGTGGAACACGGCACTGCGCAATTTTCTACGGAAACTTACTTCTACGGCTTACGCATCCTCGTATTCGCGCGCGCATGCAAAAATCGATCGAGGATAATGACATGTACACGCAGTTGGAGCGCGGACCGGGCCGAGGCTGGCGGTCGTCTCTCTACAGGTCGTCGCTGGGATCTTAATTATTGCTAGGAAGCAACGGGGGACCGGTTGGCCGCGGTGGGGGGGGGCGACGGGGGCACGCGACGGGATTCGTCGCCCATTACTGCACAAAGGGCGGCTAAGAAGCAATTATGGCTCGCGCGTGGAGGCACCGCCGCCGCCGTCGTCGTCGTCGTCCGCGCTTTACGACGCCCGTAGCGCGCCGCTCTTCACCCGCGATTTTGCCGCGACGGCCGAGCGTCAACGGGCCGTTTGCAATAGTCGTTTACGCTCGTCGCAGATTTCGAAGCGGCCGGCGTCATTTAATAATCGCGAATTCCAATTGCCGCCGCCGAGTCGCGGGGCGCATATCTTACACGGCCCATTAACATTTCACGCTCGCCCCGGCCCTTCTTCGTCTTATTCCCTGTCCCTTCTTTGATACCGTCATGCTCAGGGCCAAGAAGTGGTTCTCGTTGGGAGATTCGTTTTTTTTTTCTCTCTTTCCCTTCAACGATCCGTTCCATTAGATTCGCAAATTCAGCTCTCGGCTGGCTCTTCCTTATACGCCCGTGCGATTTCGGATCGAGCGATCGTAATTTTACTGTACACGGCGGATCCGGTTGGCTCCTACGAGGCTCCGCCCATCGCAGAGACTTCCGAGCAAATATAGAGATTTACGCGTTCCTCGTCTTTCATTGGGGATGGCCGGGCGAGCGAATAAAATTCCATCGTATACGTTACGTCGGTGGGGAGGTGGGGGGGGGGCGCAAAGGTTTACGACGCGCACTTTCTTTTAATTGTCAATTCGATTTTAATTATTGTTAATATACTTTAACAGTCCTGACGTCGCGTTAACGTTTTATCCCGACAACGACGATAATCCCAATAATGAGGGTAATAGAAATGTATAATATTATACGAGACCTCTGCTTTGTTGTTTTTTCATTGTTTCGTTTTAACGTCCGCCCCCGGCTTCCGTGAAAACAATGACCTTTACAAGTTTGAGATCGACATTCGCATTATACGCAACATTCCGCGGAATATTTAAACTGAAAATTTTTAGTAAATCAAAATAATCCACATGGTTACGACGGCTATCGGTGAAATTACTTGGCTAACCTAATTTAGTTTTATCAATTAAATTCTATAGTTAAAACAAGTAATATCAGTTGAACTTTACTAATTACTCTGTTCAATAGTGTACTATGAACGCGAGTATTAGCCCTGCTGCCAAAGAGTAAATACCGATCGATGACTCGGATCCGTTAGCCATTACGAAATCGTCGGTACATACGAATGACTGAATTATCATCCTGGCCAATGTGAGAAAAAAAAGCAACGACAAAAAAAAAAAAAAAACCAAAGAAAAAGAAAGTAAAAAAGTCAGAAAATCCATGCACTCTCGCCGCGAGTGATCCCCCGCCGCGAGACGCGCCCTATATATATACATATACCTGAACTTCGACCCGCCGCCGCGCCTCCGCCGTCCGTGATTTCGAAATCCGCCGCGCGATTGACGTTTAAAAAGATCGGGCTAACTGAATTTTCCCTTTCCCCCGCCCCCCCCTCCCTTCTTCGCCGCCACTCCTCCGCGCCCCGGCCCACGCATCAGCTGCAGCCGACGAACCGAGGGACGGGACCGCCTGTTAATAACGCTTTGTCGATGGCAGAGACGTTACGCGCGTATATGCGTATTACGCGTCGGCTGCGAAATTAACCCCGAACTCCCCCCTGCCTCCCAGCCCGGACTCCGTTAACGCCTTTCAATTACCGTGCCGAGATGTATATATATATATATATATATATATATATATATATATATATATATATAGTTAGATAGATATACAGATATATAGGTATGGGTATCGAAATTCCGCGAGGCAGCGGAGAAACGGACGAAACCGAGCTGTATGAGAATTCGGGAAGCTGTGCCGACGTCTTTGCGGAGGAGCCCTTATAGCGCAACAGCCGAGCGAATAATAATAACAAGTATTGATAAAAATAATAGTAATCCGACGCGCGTGCCCATCGTGAAAATTGGAAACTTTCCTCGTTTCGTAGGCTGATAGCTGAGGACGGATTGGGGGGGGGTGGGGCGGGGAGAGGGCTTTGCGGGGCGATAGTACGAAAACGCAACGAAGACCCGTCCCCGCGATCAAACTTTGCAAGCCCTTGGGATTTGGCGCGAGTTGCGCGCGCACCCGATGCGTGCGAAAACAACGGCTACGCACACGCGCGCACGCACGCATACACGTAGGAAATTTCACACTTTCAAAAAATTATTATGGAAAAATTATTAGTCGAATCACGGCCTAGAGAGCCACCTTAGGCTCGAACTTCTTAATAATGTAGCTCTACCGTAAAGGATGGCATGGAACTTTCGAGGCGAAAAACGAAAAAAAAAAAAGACAACGTTAAGCGCAAAGCGCACATTCCGTTAGAAACTTCCATATTTAATTAAAAAATGGCCAATCTGCCTATACTACCCGTTAAACGACCGTTAATTCACTTTTCGGTTAAACGGCACAATTTAGGACACTGCAAGCGAGCGAGAAAGTCGCCGCTCGGACTTTCGCGGGATACGGAAATTAAGTTGCGCGTGCAGTCGGCTATTTTTACGATCTCGGCCGTTCCATGCGTGTGTCTGCGCGCGCGCGCGCGCGTGTGTTTGTGTAAAAAAAAGCCAGGGTGGGGATAACCCCCCTTTTTGATCGATGTGCCGCCAGGCCTCGCTGAATTCGCTCATTGATTCTATAGGCTTATATGTATATAGGTATGTTCGATTCATTGTTCGCGGGCTGCGTTGAGATTTTTGGGATCCTCCTCCCGCATTTATCGAACCGAGCTCCGAGCTTTATGGACAGTTGGACGCACGGGTGAATATCGAGCCGAGATAAAATGCCCGATGGTCTTCTGGCTGTATATATTCAAATATATATATATATATATATATATATATATATATATATATATATACATATTAAATTATCAATTTCAATTGCGAGGCATTTCCGGTATATGAAACGTTAATCGGCAAAAATTAAAAGAGAGCGCTTGGTAAGTTTCACGGACGCATTAATTTTGTTAGCGGTGATCGTACTGTTTTCGATACTTCCATTACGAATGCTTTATTTTATAAATAGGCTTTATCAAGCGTATCTCATGAATCTTTAATTAACCTTTTGAAAAGTTTACTTCGTAATTCTATAGTACGTGATCATATATATTTATTAATTATCCTAAAAGTTTTAAGAAGAAACTCCATAATTTCGAGATATATTTTGACTCCTTTCCGAATTTGACCTCTTTTCCTCGAAGCCTTTTCTTACGCATGGTCTGGAAAAATTGAAAATGCTGTCTATTGTACTTTTAACCACTTATTTTTATTTTAATTTTCATGATAGAATCGAATTTTTCATTTTTAATACAAATTATTCAAGTATTTCACAGGGTGTACTTAAATTTGGCTTGATTTTCAATAATAAAATAAGTTTTAATCTGTGCCCACAAGAGAATATATGAAATAACCGATCAAGTCTAACTTTACTCTCAATTTTATATTATATGATGCATATATTTCCCATCGAAAAAATGCGTTATTGGAAAATATCGATGAAACGTACACCTACCGTTACTAATATATCCAAACTTTTCGCAGAATATTATCTTTCACCTCTTCCTCGTTCTAGAGCGTTCACAAAAAAACAACGTTAGCATTTCGACTTCATTAAAGTTTTTTAATTTTCCTATATATATATATATATATATATATATATATATATATATATATATATATCTTTATCTATTCGATAAGAAGAAAATCAAATGACTTAATTTCCTTCTCTTTTTTGAAAACAAGTTTAAAAATACGGAGACGAATATATATACGTAAAGGAAAATTCTACGAATTTTTAAGTTCACGTTGCATTTCTTTTTTTAAAGGAACCTTTTCAATTATCTTTTTTCCATCCAAAAAAATGATTTCACTAAAATTACTATTTCCAGGCAGAACATATCCGCACGATTCTGATGAAATTTTTGTAAAAAATATTATATTTTATAAAAAGGAAAAAAAACCCGTTGACAGTGGCCAATTTAAAAAGAATGTAGCACAAAAGAATACACACTGTTTTTCCATTATTCAGTATATTTATGGAATCTTATACATACAAAAAATTCTTTAAAGTAATTTTGAGAAGGGCTTTTGCTTTAATAGCATTAACAAGAAATTTGATAGACCGAGTAACAATGCAAGTTTTTCACATGGTAAATGCACGCTAACCATGGAAAGCTTCGTAATTATAACTTCATAATGGGAGAAAATCCACCTTTGGCTCGCGCGTATCGTCATTTTTCCCCGCCTGACATCGTCTTCTTACTGAAATTCTCGTTAGCTCCAGCGGAATTTTTACATCGCGAAACAGACAGCCGCCACGATTATTATCGTAATAATCCCTCGTGTTCTTCCTCATTGTCATTCCGCCTCCATCTCAGCTCCCCCCCCCCCTCCCAGTTCGCCGTCCCTCTGTTCTCCCGTCGCTCATGCATTACGCGCGCGACGTCCGCCGGAATATGGCACGAGCGCGCAAAAGCTAACGTTCTCGTTCCTCGGTTTACGACAGCGAGCCCCCAACCCCCCTCCTGCCCGCGCGCAACGCGCGGCGACGACAGCCAGGTGAAGAACCGCGGAATTGTTTTTCGCTCGCCCTATACTTATGTGCTTGCGCATATCTATATATACACACGCACGTGCGCTCACGCACAGATTCCGTATACACACACACACACACACACAACATATATATATATATATATATATATATATATATATATATATATATATAGACAGGGAGCGGACGCCCCGCTTTCACCAGCTCGTTTATTTTTATGCGGCACGGGAGACTCGCCTCGGTCGGCGGAGAGCTGAGAAAAGACCCCCCCCCCCGCGGTCGCGCGCGGCCCCGCATCTGCTCGCTCGGGTCGCGTTGGACGCCCGCGCCCGGATGGCGCGCATATATATGTACATATAGATATTTCGCCCACCCTCCTCGTCCAGCCGACTCTCTACAAGTGGTTCCGTCGCAAACATCAGATCGAGCGGCCTTTGTGCGCGGCGGCGCGTACTTTTGGCCGGATATGCGCTGTAATTACAAAAAAAAAAATGTGAATTTTCACTCGGACCTTGTTTTCGGATTTGTCGATTCGTTAGCAGGACATTTTCGTCCTCGGTTCCTTCGCGAACATCCGACGGGGTGTGAAAGTTAAGAGCGCGCGCACATATTGATTCTTTTAATTTTCGGCGACGAACGAAGAAGCTGTCGTTCGAAGACAGTCGATTTTCCAAATGTTATTTTAGAAAATGTCGATTTAGAAAATGATCGTTTACAAATATATTACGACAATCCCAATGACTCACTAAAGCACTATACGAAGATTTACGTGCAATATTATTATGATCGAATAAGCTTGAAATACTTATGATTAATCGCGGATTATAACTGTTTTATAATATATCTTTGCATGTTAGAGGTTCTTTCTAAATTTTATAGTTCTGTCACTTGACTATCTTTTGTAAGATAATTCGTATAAATGCAGACTTGACGTATTTATTGAATTTATGAAATTTAATTAAAATTTACATTTAAACATTACGCATATATCCGAGATTTCAGCTGCAAGGCTGTGTGTATTACTTTAAAAAAGACGAAAAAAAGACGTTGTTGAACGAACGGACGAATAAATTAGCGAAACTGAAAGATTCCGGATTAAAGAATACGACTCCTTTATCGCAAGAAACAAAAGCGTGGTCAATAGTCGATGCGAAACCCATAATACTCGACTATACTATCTCGAAACAATCCTTAACAACCCAAAGGACGTGTACCTGAAAATTTCCGTAAACCGGATCGATCTCGCGCACAGCCGTTTAGAGGAAATGATCCGGCCAATTATAATCTAGCATGTACTTACAAGCGCGTTGAAATTTCATATCGAAACACGATTGTCGATGTGTAAATCAACGGAAAAGATCGAAATTGTCACACAATTTCGATCAGGCAGCATCCGATCGACCATCCACGGCGAATGTTGCTGATACGAAATTATATAAATTTAATTTTTTGCTCATCCTATATATTGAAATATCATTCCGAACCCCAGCGAATCTGAACTGTTAAATAATAAGCGGTCGTTTAATAAAAAAAAAAAATTTAATACAAAATTAAGATCGCCAGCCTCACTTTAAAGAGAGATTGAAGCAGCTTTAAAAAAAAAATGATAATTCAAAATTTAATATTTCATTCATCATCTACTCCTCGGATTTTGTACAAATTTTTTAAACCGCGCGATTATGAAACTATAGTATAGAATGATAAAAAGCCAATATTTAACTTTCCTGATTCTTTTAATAGTGAGATCGGCGTTTTCTTCATACAACAATGTACACAAATATTCAATATACATATATATATATATATATATATATATATATATATATATTCATATATCTAGTAATACACACAGTGGCAATTTTATTAATATTTGCACATATAGTATCTAAATATTTGTCCTCATGCCTCGTGTCGTTTTCCATCAAACTCCGCAAGGAGCAAGCATTTTTCATTACTCGTTTTTTTGTTTTTTACGTCATATTGCCCTGGTATTTTTCAATTCCGATGCGCGTTTAAAGTAAAATTTTAAAGACGATCGCGCATGGTCATTGGATTAATTTATTAAAAAAATAAGGAGGACCATTTAATATTACACGAGTTATTCCTAATACGTTAGCGTGCCGTTAATCCGACAGATTATATCGATTATACAGTAATAATATGTACAGCAATGGACGCGGCGAGTTAAAGGTTTACACGATACCATTAAGGAAAGTATGTCGATTAAGGGGGTGGACACCGTAACTCTTCTGTATAATACTAATGTAATTCCAATGTCAGGGAACTCGTATAGGGACGATGTAAGGCCTGAAGACTTAAAGTAATGGGGGTGAAAGTACGCCCGATTAACAAACGCGATAGGCGACGCTATAATAAATCAATTATATATATATGTACCTTTCATTTCCTCAAAATGAGCGATCGTTAAGTATAATGATAATAATGCATTATATATCTCTAAATTCAGCGCATTAACCCAATTCTATCCGAAGTGTTCATTTTCATCCTCGGCTTATAAGCAACATATTATTATTATTATTATTATTATTTTGACTAACTTGAAAAACAGCAACGTGTTTTTGCCACTTAGAAGGCGGAGCATCGATTGGTATAATCCTTAAACATATTGGATTTCAGGACGAAGGAGTTTTATAACAATGAAAATTTAAATATATAATCGAAGTCGTAATAAGGGTCTTCAAAAACATATTAGATTGTCAAATATCTCCCTTCCACTTTTTTGCCCTTCATTCAATGCTTTATAAAAAGTGTTACAGTGGTCGGATTTACTTCAAATATGCGCCGTTTTATTCGATAATCTGTTTCCATCTATACGGCAGCTTCATAATACCCCTCTCGTAGAAACCCCTCTCCTTATTTGCGAAGAACTCGGACAGCCATTTTTCGCAAGCCTCTTTTGAGTTTAACTTTAGACCACCAAGGGTATTCGACATGGACAGGAACAAGTGGTAGTCACTTGACGCTATGTCCGGGCCATATGGTGGATGCGATAAACCCCCCCTCCCCATCAGAACTCCCGTAGCTTCTGACGAGTCATCAACGATAGTGTATGGTCTGGCGTTGTCCTGCTGGAGCACTACACCCTTCCTGTTAGGCAATTGTGGACGCTTCTGATCGATGGCCTGCTTCAAACGGTCCAGTTGTTCACATTAGATGGTTGAATTAAGCGCCTGGCCATACGGGAACAGCTCATAGTGTATGATTCCCTTCCAATCCCACCAAACACACAGCAATACCTTACTGGAGGTCAATCCCTGCTTGGCCACTAGTCTGGGACGGTCCACCGGCCCTGGACCACGACCATTTTCACTTGATATTGTCGTATGTAATCCATTTTTCGTCGCCAGTTACCATCCGATTGAAAAATAGGTCGAGTTCGTTCCGTTTCAGCAGCACATCGCAGGCGTTGATTCGGTCCAGAAGGTTCTTTTGCGTTAAATCATGCGGCACTCAAACATCAAGCTTTTTTGTATCCAGCCTTCTGCAAATGGTTTAAAATGGTTTGGTGTCTAACTCTCATCTCTTGGGCGATGTCTCGAGATGCCATGTGCCGATTTAACTCGATAAATTCAATGATTTGATCGGTATTCGTTGTCACAGGTCTTCTGCCAGCTGGCTTATCCATGGTGTCGTTTTCACCGGCTCTGAATCGTCGAAAGCATTTCTCTGCGGTTCGAGGTGATAGCGTGCTATCCCCCAAAACACAATTCATCTCACGGAACGTTTCTCTAGCGGATTTGCCTTTGACGAAGGAAAACTTTAAAATAGCGCCAATTTCGGCGTTAGTGAACTCCATGTTTACACGTCTATAACTTTTGAACGCAATATCCAAACTAATCATGCATAGTTTCACTTTGTACGTTAAGTCAAGACCTTTCAAATGATGTACAGTATTACCAGATACCAGCTCTGTAGCGCTTTGTACGTAGTCGCGAAATTCATAAGACAAAAAGGCGGAAGGGAGATATTTGACAACCTAATATAAAGAATGTAAGAAAATGCGTACCCGCGCGCGCAATATTCCAAAGGATCCTTATTGCATCAAAGACGAGGATACTATTTAGCATATGCATATATATATATATATATATATATATATATATATATATTTGAGTACACGTATGCTGAATCGATTATTTGACGTGTTAAAGGAGTTTAATAGTTGCCAGGTTTCTGGCCCTCACAATGATTCATTCTTATACGGACGGCGGCGCGGCGCGGCGGAACATAATGAAACGGGGCTGCGAAGCTCGACCAACCCCTTCGCTCAGGGCTAAACAATAAGAGCATATATATATATATATATATATATATATATATATATATAATATTTTAATAATGCCCCCTTCCAATGCCGACCTCGGGAATTATGTTCCGCGCGCGCGGTTAAGCGATAGAGTTACGAGGGATAAAGAGATCGGGCCGTAATTTCATTCGGTAGCTGTAGTTTTCGCATTTTATAAGTCTTAAATAAGGCGAATCGTCGTATTCTGAAAAGCACGCCCAGATCTTCGACAATGTTAATGAAATAAAAAGTTTGGTCAAGGTTAATATACCGATAAATAACTGTTTAAATGGCTATGCAAGGCCATGCATTATATACGAGTTTTTCTTCTTAACGAGTTGAAAACTCTCGAGATAGCGATTCAGTAGCTGAGTATTTGTTAAATGAAAATATCATTAAGAATATTTCATCGTAATATCGTATTTTCAATTTGAGCAGGATTAACGAAATAAATTACTAATCAATCTAAATGTAAGGGCCTCTCTCTGTCTTAGAGAATCATGTACAATAGTCGCAGATTCGAGTCTCATTAGATTACCAAATATACTACATCGCTGTTTAACAAAGCAAATCAACTTTGTGAACACCGTCGACTATTTTATTATTTTTTTAGTAAAGCGTTCGGTAGTATGGGTACTGTAGATTTCATCCAATCATCGATCGCTTTTTTACTAATTTAACCAGAAATCTTTTATTCATCTTTTTTGTTACCTTGATTTTTAGCGTCGTACTACAGAGCATTACGTAAATCGTACAGAATGGCTCGTTACGAATATACGAAAAATTCCCACGAATATATTTATTTCATACACGACTGTCACTACTACATGTAATTTGATAAATAATTTAATACATAAAATCGAATTGCGTCTCGACGCTGATGAAGGCGGTGGTAATTAGTAGCTGGAGTCTAGATAATAGGGACGAGATAGGTCGGGGAGTTTCCACCTAATCCTGAAACAGGGAAAGGGTTGGGGATTAGATGCATGACTGATTAGAAGATATATATATATATATATATATATATATATATATATATACATATTAATTATTTGTTCAAATTGTCAGACTTACAAAAGTAACATTAAGCAAGCATCCTATAGACTTAAAATCATGAAATAAATTCGTATCCCGCTGTATTATGCTTAAGAATTGATCCACAGCTCCATGACAGCTTTTTCAGTCGTACGATAGACTTTTGAATTTCTCAAACAATTTTTTGAACAAAAGATAAGAAACGAAATTGACCAAATCCCTAATCCCATCCCCACGTACGCGCACTGTCCAAGCACAATTTACGTAAGCACAAATACTTGGCTTTACATTCGAAATAATGCAAAAGTATATCGAGCGTCTGACAGAGGGGGAATTTCTGGGCCGGGTGTATAAAAAACGGTTCATCGCTCCGCGTCGCGCCTGCATATACATACCAAACCCGTCCGTCATATAAAGAACAGCCTCTCTTCTTTCCAGCATCTGTCTGCCTGTCTTTTTGCCTCTCTCTCTCTCTCTCTCTCTCTCTCTCTCTCTCTCTATATATATATATATATATATATATATATATATATATATATATATATATAAACGCTCAGCTCTATCTTACCCACTTCCACACCGGCGAGGAACGACCCAATGCCGACGGCAGCGAACTGGCGAGATATATGAGCGGGCGCGCTACAGGGTGTTCTGTACGGTCGTTGCGCCCACCGTCAACCATCCACGCCCCCCCCCCCCGAGCAACAATAATCCGTTAAACAATTTTCCCGTTCTTTCCCTTTTATATCCCGCACTTTTTTACAGACGTGCGCGCGCGCTGGCCCGCGCAAACGGCTGCGCGGCGAATAAACTTTGGCTTCGGGGAGCTTTTGCACGAGGATTTATCCTTCTCTCCCTCGGCTCTCTCTCTCTCGCTCTCTCTCTCTCTCTCTCTGTCTCTCTCTCTAGCTCTATCTCTCGTTCCATAATCCTGGACTAAAGCCTGCCTCATAGGGACAAAAAGGGCGTTAAACATACAGATATATACAGTATATAGACCTGCGAAGAATCTATTTTCTATACATACATGCATATCTATGCCATGTAGAACGAATTGATGCTTTCTCGAGTAGGCTCGTTGAGCGAGTGAGGGAGGAGACGGCTACATAAACGAAGTACTGTCTAGCATATACAATTAAACGTGTCTAGTGCTTCATAAATAAATAAATTAATAAGTAAATAAATAAATAAATATGTGTATATATATATATATATATAATACATATTACACGAACGTGCCAAAGTGATTAATTTCCGTGTGGAGAGGAGGTAAGAGGAGAAAAGTGGGTGGCGAGGGGGAGGGGGTGATATCAGCAAATGAGAAAAAAAGGATGGAGAGGACGACGAGTCGACGCGAGTTCGAGGAAGAGATAATGGCAGAGGAGCGGATGGTGTACGACCACGAAATGGAAATGTATTGCCGGAGAACGGGCGCCTATGCAACGACGACGTCGACGACGATGCCGGAGCGTCGCCGCCTAGGAAAACCCACGTATTCCTATGTGTATATATACACACAACTGGATAAGAGTGTAATAGACAAGGAGAGGGACAGAGAGAGAGAGAGAGAGAGAGAGAGAGATAAACAGAGAAAGAGATGGAGAGAGGAAAATACCGTGTCGTCGCTGGAAGGAAAAAGTGCCCGCGAGAAGAATTCGCGCGGAGACACACTGGGAAAGGGACTGCAGAACAGGGTCGCAAAGAAGGGTTGTATATATATATATATATATATATATATATATATATATACACATAAAAGAGAAAAGCACGAAGATTCCGCACGATTCTCATAAACACCTAATCTGCCCGACGTCGGACAGTGCGAGCGCGCGCGTGCTCCTCTCGCGGATGGCGATGAGTTGCCCAGTAGTAACAGTGTGACTACTATACATAGACACACACCGCGCGCGCGTGCACGCTCCTTTTGTCTCGTGGCGCAGAAAATTTGCAGCGCTACCTACTGTACCCAGCGAATTCTTTCGAGCTCCTCTCCCCCATTTTTGTCCCCCGACAGCAGGGGCGTGTTTAACTCTTTGCGCGCGCGTGTGTGTGTGTGTGTGTTCTTTTTCCCTTCGCTCCGCTTCCTTGCCCTCCTCAATACCGAGGCAGGAATTCGCACGGATCGCTCGGCGATTTTTCGAACGGAACAAGACGAATCCTCGTATAAACAAACGTTTCGCTCTGCGGAAAGAATATAATATTTATGTCGCATATTCGGTCTCCGATTAGCTGGCGAAGAAAATGAGAAGCGCCGCGTCGTTCGAAGCCGAAGGTAGAAGGAGACAGTTTTATCCATGTAGTACGCGAACATACGTTTCGTCCATACAATCGAATGTCGCTGTCGCCATTGAAAAATTGCCAAACGCGCGCAACGGACGCGCGCAGACGTATGGAAAAACGCTTGCACATCCAGAGATCATACCCAGAATTTGGCGAGGGGTGAGTTCGGAAAGTATCCCAGGAAAAGTCTATATACATAAGACGTTCATTCCGCAGGCCGATATAACTCGTTCTGTCTCTCTCACTCTTTTTCTGCCTCTCTTTCTGTCTTTCTGACCCTCTCCCTCTCTTTCTCTTCTTGTCACGGATGCGCGGTACAAAGGGAAGAAAAGTCGTATAAGGAAGAGAGCGAAGACGTTTAGTCGACAAAAAGTCCGAGAGATACGAGGGGTCCGCTTTATATCTTTGGAGACTGTGAGTTGGCGAGGGGGTGCATGGAGAAACTCCGCCGCAGTCTCGTGCGTGGGAGCGCAAGTAGCGTTAGTGTGTGTATATAGAGTATATATATATATATATATATATATATATATATATATATACATACACATATATATAGAGCCCGCGTCTCCGGAGAGTAGCCGGAGAAGAGTGAGCTCAAACACACACACATACACATACACGAGTCGCGAAAACCAAGCACAGTAGTAGTTATCCAGCTCTATCTACCTCACACTTCCTCCCGTTCCTACTACTCCCGTTCCTTATTTCTTTACTTGAGAGAAAGAGAGGGAGAGAGAGAGAGAGAGAGAGAGAAGATCAGGTTTACGAGTGCTCCGCGGCAGTCGGGACCATCCATCCCCTTGAACACTTCTTAATCTTCGCAGCGGCGAGTGAAGCTCAGAGTGAGAAAGAGAGAGAGAGAGAGAGTTATTTCGGGGGATGGGGAGTGCGGGGCCGATTTTCGAGAAACATCCTTGAACTATTATTATGTATTTATTGCTTGTGTGTATATATATATATATATATATATATATATATATATATATATATATACAGGCGATCATGTGTGAAGTTGAGAGTACATTTTTTAACTCCAATACAATGAACTTGCGAAAAGTGTTCTACAGGGTACCATACGATATCTCGTTCAATGTCTTCAGATTCTTTCCGTCGCTTTTAATTGAGTTCAAATATCAAAGATCATATTAAAATTTTTTCCCCCGTATTGCTTGATCCCTCACTATCTCGATAAAAATACTGTCGTGTAAAAATAAGTCATGCGCCTATTGTAGATATTTTCCAAATTATTTGAGTCCTAATATCGTCAAAGAGGACAATTCACTCCTAACTTATATCATTAATAAATTCACGCAGAATATACCTCGAAATTGGAAGTACGTTAGTATCCCCGAAAATTGGAAGTCCGTTAAGAATGGCCATTTCGATCTTTAGCTCTTGATACAATTTCACGCTCGCTCTGACTTTCGGACGCACCTTTCGTAGAATAATTCAGGAAGCCGCCCTTTACGGCACCCGCGTGCCATTTGGCGCGAGATTCGCACGGTTAAAATCGAGAAACTCGAGTTCGAAGCGTTGCAGCGTCGATGCCCTACATTCGCCGGATCTGACCCGAGCAGCTGCTCCTTAAATCCAAAATTTCAAAAAAAAAAAAAAAAAAAAAATTGGCTCGGCTATCAACCATCGTTTACGTCAAATTCGGAGGTCATCGCTCACATAAATGCTTATTTTTGAAAAACTATAATAAACCACAATCGTATACTCGTATGAAGGCTTAAAATAGTCGAACGCCTGTCAAAGTTTATTGAATGGACATGTCGATTTTTCTGTCTTATTATATATATATATATATATATATATATATATATATATATATATATTATATAATGATATTTATTATATAATAATACATATTTTACACGAGTTTTTCGAAAAGTGCATTCCTAAAATACTACAAATTAAAAAATATATATATAGGCAAAAGATGTCAGGAACTTTACCAACTTCGATCTTCTGTAATTCATAATGAAATTGCGTGAAAAAAAATCTAAACAATGATGTACAACTTTTTTTGTAAGTGCTATTTTTTACTAGTTTTATTTTGACATGGACATCTATTCCGAATCGGGAAGCATTTGTTCCAATTCTTCGATCCGCTTTCTTTTGCAGCGAGCTCCTTTTTTTTGTTGACCTCACAACTATACAAGCGTTAGTCGAGTGGGTGGGAGTTGGGAGGGGGGAGCTTCAGCCGCTCGTCCAGCATCATTGTTGGCAGAAATACATCGCGCCACAGCCGGAAAATGTAACCTGCGCTTACATGGCGCGCGATCCGTTTGTCGGGTACAAGCCTAAACGCAGCGAAGGGGTGGTGGGGGGGGGGGGTACTGGGAGGAATCCAACGCTCGGCGGTTGCGAAAATTTCCTCGGCCCATTGTGCGGCGCGTACGACCGAGTTCGTTCGTTAATTCGGCGGAGCCATCTAAAATTTTACGCGCGCGGCAGACGCGCGTTAACGATCCAGCGCACGCGTTCGCGATTAAAACTTACACGCAAACCCCCCCGCCCCCGCCTCTGTAGGCTTTTGTGCTCGTAATGGAAATTTTAGCACGAAATAGAGTAAAAAAAAAAAAAAAAACGGTGAAATAAGAGGTTAATAATATCTCGCGGCTCGGCGAGAAAGGCAAGTTCCCTTACGAACTTTCCGCGGTTATATTTATTATCGCCCCCCCGCCCCGTGCCGTTATCGGAAATTTATCGATCCTACTTGCCGCGAAAATAAATTCGTGAACTTTCATAATCGCCGCGACGGATAAGTGTAATTAATCCGTACGTAATGGTTCGTCGAAATTTTGCAAATGGCAGAAATTCCAATTAACAATTAACATTCTTAACGGGAATATGATTTTCTCAATTTGTGAAATTTTCTCGACAAGTGCGCGCGCTTTTACTGAGATTAGTTTTGCCGGTCGGAAAATTGCCGGAAGCTCGCCGGATTTCTGTCCCAGAAGAAAAGTAGTTCCGTTTTATTGTGCAAAGTCGTTAAATTTTTCTGCAATTATTCTAGAAAATTTCATTTTATCATTAGTCTTATTCCATGCGAACGATAACGCGCCAATGGAATAATTTGTAAATGTATAATTTCAATGATTTCTCGCAATGGCTATTAGCGACTGCACACTTGGTTGAATTTCGAAATTCCAATACTCTGTAATTAATCGAATTTTTACAGTAAAACCTTAACAAATCAGTATAGTTTAAAAAAAAAACAAATGTAGCAAGACACGCTAATTTCTAGTAAATATTAATCTCATTTGAGCTTTTAGAATTTGATCGAGTGAAAATATTACAGCGATCTGCAAACGAAATTTACTAAATTTATCGTACACCCATTTATCCTCGTTCTCAGCGGAGAATCAACGAAGTTATAATTTATATTAAAAATAACGCTCATTCGAAAACAGGTAATATCTTCGCGTATTTATGTGAGAATTAATAAACCCAGGAGCAAAATATTCAATTTAAAAAATTTAATCGCATGGACAAAAAGGAAGGAAATTAATTGGTAAAAGAAGAGGGCACCGTAATTTTTTAAAGGAGTTGCATGTTTCGGTCATCGTTCCAGTCTTTCTCGCGCTCGAGGGTAAAGAGAAGCCCGACAGACTTGCCTTGACACGAAACCTTAAGTGGTGGAGAAAATTGAAGTTCGAAAATCCAATGTCTATAGTTATATAAGAGCCGGGAGGAATTTTCTTTTTTTTTGTTTTGTTTTCTTTTTCTTTTTTCTTTTTTTTTTTTAATAGAAATTAAAAGATCAGCTATGGAGTAATTTTATAAACTAACGGATGTCGATGCCACTTCTCGTAGAAAATATCGGTGAATCCTTTTATTCAATTCGTTATATACACTGTTGATCAGGGGTCGCGATCCAATTACCTTAAGAAATTAGATGGGTATGAGGAGGAAAATGAGAGGAGTGGATTTTCTTATATCTTATTTAAATGAGACTTTTCTCGAGTACAATATCTGACACAGTGGAAAGGTGGGGGGGGGGGAGGAGATACAAAATGAAGAAAAAATGAACTTTGAAATCTAAATAATAATATTCTAATGAATAAAGAAAAAATCCAGTATATCGTAGGGGCGTCGATCAACCTGCGACCGCTTACACGTAAAACCACATCGTGTAGATGATGTACGTAATATAACGTAAGGCTATTGTCTTGACGTATATGCATATATGTATATATATATATATATATGTATATATATATATATATATATATATATATATATATATATATATATGAAATACCATTTCGCGAAAACGTTGCGTCTTAGCCGCCCATCGGTGGTGGGGAGGGGGGGAGGGGTCGCCGTCTTATCTCGCCTGATGAGTTCGGCAGGTAGCCTCGGCTCGAAACTTCGCCTCCTCCACTCGTCTATAATCCCCTTAACCGAAAGCTTTAACCGGATTACATCATCCCGACTGTATGGGGCCGACAACGGACGATCGAGCGTTTTGGCCCGTATGTTTCTGATTATTGAATAATGGTTATTTGAATAATGGTTTTCAAAAAATGAACAAAAAAAAAAAGAAAAAAACAAAAACCAAATATCTATAAACTAAAAACAACGGAAGTCTTAAAATTAAAAGTACGTACTGTCTATAACTTTTATAAAAGTCGTATTAGAAAAGATTTTTTTAAGGATTATTTCGATTTGCTTGGCCTCCTGTTGAACGCTTTTGTCGGACTACTATTCAAAGAATGTTATATAACACTGTAGTCAAAAATTCGAACTTTCAGTTGATTTGTAAACCATGAAGGAATGTTAATCCGTTAATGCGTGGCTATCGCGTGAGCTACCTAGGGCTCAATATAAAATATGAAAAATTCGATTTTTCGCCCATCTTTGAGACAGAGAAATTCGTATCTCGCCACCTCGACCATGCGAAAGAAAAAAACTTTCGCAATTAATTACTCCCCTGGGTGCGCGAACTCGAATTACATACAGATCGTATGCGTATAAGCTCGATGGACCGAGGGCTTTTTGACCTGTCGCGCGAGTTACGCTCGATCAATTCGCCGTTTCGAGTTTCACCCCCTTCCCCTACCCTCACGACGCGAGTTAACCTGTCCAGCCAATTATATGGATGATAAGGAGCCGTTTCGTCGTTGACTCATTTCAAAGAACCAGTCGTCGCGTTTCGATTTGCATCGATACTCTTACAGAGCGCGCAGCAACGCGAATCCAAACGCCTCCTATTCCTCTGGGGGGCATTTTTCGTTTCCCTTCGCATTTCCGTTCGAGCCCTGGCATCGGCAATTCCTAGGCGACAAAATCAGAAAGAAAACCGAAAGCGAAAAATTGTTCGACTCGACTTTCGTCCAAGTACGCGGGCGCGTTTAAGACAGGCATTGAAGGACGATCATTTTCTCGCGCAGGACGCTTCGGCATTGTCCCTTACATTCGGAGGTAACGGAGCTTTCGAAATTCCGGCTTCTCTCAAGTAACTGAAAATTCGTTCCCACTCCGAACATCGCGGTCGTTACGCTTTACGGGGCGCTGCGTATTTGTTTTTTTTTTGTTGTTTTTTTTTTTTTTTTACCATCAACCCCGGACGCCATCCTGTTCCCATTGAATTTACGTTCGTTCCTATTCATTACCTCGGCACGAGGTCCTGCAATCGTAATCTCCAATTTTCCATGCAACGTTTACGCGAAAGGTGCAGGTTGCAAGCGCATAGAGAAGACCAGAAATCGGACACAGGCGCCGAAGCAGCATCGAAACAATGTACCATCAGGAGCGTTCGTTTTCAAAAGCGCAAGAGCTCCGTAAGTAGACGCTTCAAACAATGGAATGCTCGATTTCGTGTAGGAGCGACGTAGAAGCCGAGGCAGCCGCTCGACTGCGACGGTCGTCCGAGACTGTCGCACACCTGCTTGGGATTCCATATGATTTTTCCCCGGTCTAATCTACGTTTGCCATTGACAATCCAAACAGTCCTTTTTGGGGCGGCTTTTCTCCAGATGAACTTTTTGACGTATATGATTTATGGGGTGGGGGGGGAGGGCGCGATTTTTTTTTTTTCGACTCGAAATAATCGAAAGAGCCCCGGATCAATTCCTTGGGTAAATACATCCATCAATCAGAATTATGCAATCCGGCGCTACAGAAACAGAATGACAAATATACAGAAGAGACGTGTCCCATGGCAAGGATAGGGAGTCCCAAGGACAATCAAGAAACAATATGGAAAGCGCAGAAAAATTGACCAAGCCAGGAGTTATTATGTGACTTTGACAGAGACACGGAGAAAAAACTCTAGCTCGCTTGCAAAAACCATATATATATATATATATATATATATATATATATATATCTCTATCTCTCTCTCTCTCTCTCTCGCTCTCTCTCTATCTCTCTCTCTCTCTCTCTCTCTCTCTCTCGCTCGCTTTCGCTCGCCTTTTTCCCTTACCGCAGATATAAAAACGCGTTTTCGATTCTGATACGCACTCATATAATAACTGTATATATAGGATGCAGCGAAGGGAATTTTGCATTCATATATATATATATATATATATATATATATATATATATATATGTCAATCTATATATAATAAGGGCCAGCGAACTCAGCTGAGCTCTTCGAGATTTCTCGTGATTCCATTCTGCTCTCGCGCTTTCATGCCCGCGTCGTATTACGTGGACCGCACTCCGCGCAGTTCCTCTCCGGGCTGCTTCTCGACGGAGCCGGGATTTCCTTCTACTCCGCGGCGATGGACGAGGGGATGGTCGGGAAAGGGGGGGAGGCTCACTTTCTTATATATCCCCCTATCTCATTGTCGGCGATAAAAGTAAATTAGCCCGCCGGGCTAGACGCGCGCTCGGTACTTTCCTAGCCCCGCGTGCGTGGCATCGGTGTGCGCATCGGGGGCAACGATCGATGCGCCCCTGTCTCTCTCTCTCTCTCTCTCTCTCACTCTCAAATGGCTTGCCAGCAATAGGGGACGGGTCGCTTTGGCACGCGATACTTCTGCCGTGGCCTTGCAAGCGCGGACGATGCGTGCTTTTGATCATTTGTATATGTATATATATACCTGTACATATAGTTTAGCGATACGTGGCACAGGGTATAAAAGCATTTTATAATCATAAATCTAATTTTTTACATAAATTCTTAACTTAGCCGATGATCAATGTATCTGTACGTTCGTAAAGTCAGTCGAACTTTACCTCTTTGATTCTTTATATGTATATGGATTAGTTACGAATGAGAAATGTAAATACTTATTCTAGAGCACGAGCTGCACGTATGCACCTGTTATTTTTACTGAAAAAAAAAAAATATATATATATATATATATATATATATATATATATATATAATGCGCATGCCATTTCTATTCTGACCTATGACAATGTAGCGTGCATGGAATATTTTTGCATTAAATAATTCAGACATTGATGAGTCAGATGAATTATGTAACTTTTTTGAGATTTTGACGAAAAGCTGACAGAGAAATAGCGTAGAGCAGAATTCGGTTACTTGATGACAATACCGGTTTTGGAGCAGAGAAGTGAACTCGTTTTTTTTTGTCGCTCTTGCTGTAATTTTAATAGATAAAGTTTAGGAGATCGGGTTTCAATATGAGAGGATTAAAAAGTGAGTATAATCGAAGCGCGGATGAGATATTAAAAAAGTTTAGGCTTGACACCTTATTATTAACAACGTTTTATCCCCTTTTTTTTCGTGTTCGGCGAGGAAGAAAATTTTCAAGTGGAGAAATAATCGAGCCGTCGACGATCGAATCTGTGAATTTATTACAAAAATAGGGGTTACTTTCGAATCGAAACGGCTATGCATTTAATGAATTAACTACGATTGAATTTATAAAATCGGCATAGCCGCGGAACTTTATAGTTTAGATACCTAATATCGTTGTAATAAGAGCGATCCGGGCCATTTCTCACTGTAAGTACAATTTAAAATTGCAGTTTAAAATGGCAATTGCACAAAGTTTGTCCCTTTCGTGGAACGTACAGTGATAGTCAATGGAAATTATCGATTTTTGTCGGACGAAATTTCTAACTAAAACATTTATCGAAATTTTATACGCAATTTATATCACACCTTATGGCCATGGAATACAAACCCTGATGCTTAAATAATGCAAAGTCTGCATAATATAAGTAAATACGTATTTGCTCGAGGGAAAATTATCATAATGTGACTGATTTTAAATAAGAACCATCTACATATTTACAACTACACCCATATGTATATATATATATATATATATATCTTTGTGTATGCGCGTGCGTGCGCGTGTATACATAAATGTTGCGAGCTGAATTTTGACGAAAAATTGAACCACGCATTTGAGACGAGCGCGCGAGCTTTTGTCATTGTCTTTACATCGTACGACAGTACCATGCACGAATACTTGAGAAAAAAAGGAGAAAGAGATGAAGAAAAGGAGGAAAAAGAAGACGAGAAAGTGAAACATTAGTAGTTTCTTCGCACGAGGAAAGCGACAAATGCGCCGCGCGAAACTCCGCACTCCGTCCCGGTGCGATAAGGAGAGGTTGTGAGGTGCGCTCGCGTGGACCAAATGAAAATGAAATTAACTCTGAAATAGTAATTCCAGGGGAGCCCGGCAGTTTTTCACCCAGCTTGGAAAAATGTCCCCCGAGCTACGTGACAATCCGCTGAATTTTCTAGGTCAAATGGAATTTCCGACTCTCCAGCGGCCCGCGAGAAAAATTCCCTCGCTCTGTAACGCAGACACACGCGCGCGCGCGCGCGCGCGCTCAACGTTCGTGCGAACATAAATCCGATCGGGGCGACGGGGATAGGGGGCGGGAGGGTAGGAGAGCGTCTCGGCGGTCAGCGACTTCTTCCGATAAATCTCGATATATACCGCCTCCCAAGCGTAATTTATAAATCCCCGACAACTCCCCTACCCCCCCCCCCTTCTCTCTGCCTCCTCGCTTTCTCAAAGAAAATCCATAGATGCAAAGAGGAAAAGCAAATATGTGTATATAGAAATACACAACCACACCGATACGCTCTGTAGGATATCCCCCTTTATACTCTTCCGACCGTATTAACCTTGCCGCGAGGCATCGGTCATTCGTCAACGAATAAATCTTGAATGCGCACGTACGTGGGAATGGTCTTTTATATATATACATATATATATATATATATATATATATATATATATGTATATATGTATATGTATATATGCATGTATGTATGTATGTATGTATATACCGTATTTTTATTACACACAAATGGGGCGCCTATCTCGAGCGCCGGATTGAACGGCGCCCGGGCGACCGCACCGATCGAGCCTACGTAGGCGGGGGGTGGTGATGCCTATTCTATACGACGACGCATCAGGTGATCGGCTCGTCTATCAGCGATCCGATGGCGTCGCCACGGCGATGTGTACATATACATACATATATATATATATATATATATATATATATATATATATGTACATGGTGTGTATTTGTGCCCATGCACGTGACTCGACTGCGGGAGGAGGCCGATCACGCCTGCGTTTTATAGCCGACCGGGAGAAGGAGTCAGCAAATATGGAGAGGGTGCGAGATAAAGATTGAGAATGAGAGAATGAGAGAGGGAGATATAGAGGGAGAGCTGGACGGGAGTAAATTCGTCCGTGAGATACGTATCAGGGGCGGGCGTAAAAATTTGATCATCTGCATCCGTCCGTCGTCTCATCTTCGTCCTTTAATAAATGAATCGAGATATTACCGTCGCACGCTTTCACGCGGGCTTTGCATTTTGAATGTGGATTATTGAAATTTTCAGCACATCCCTCCATGCGCCTTTGCGAACAAATAATGCGACGAAAACAATGTTCCGCGGAAAATTCCCTTGTAAGACGATATTCAGGATGAATTTATACTATTCGAATGGACTGTGCTTGCGTTGAGAAATTAATTTTCTTACTTTCAGAAAAAAGGCTCGATTGTTGCAGAAGGGAAAAAAATTTACTTACTCGACCATAGCTTCGACGTAAGATGAATCGAAGATTCGCGTAACGGACCGATTGAACATATTTCAGCTCAAGTAATCGCATTAAAATACAAAACAGATTATCTGTAACGTGTGCAATGTGAATAATGTTTTTATTCAGGATAAATTCCACCGTTCTGTGGTTATCAGAAACTAACGTGGAAATTCATGAATACAAGAAAACCATAAGTTTGTATTTGTGTGCGAGTAACGGTCTTAATTATAGCAAGAATGGAGCGGGCAATAACACGGGCATAGACGGCCAATGGGGGAGGATTAAACGAAGCGGCAAATCAAATTTAATTCAAATTTCGACGATAAACCGCGGATAATGGCTCGGTCGCTCAAATTCGCCGAGTCGACGAAGCGAAAAGGCAGGGTTAAATCGACGCCGCGTACTTTGAATCGTCATAGAATTGACTTCGTGACAATTATTGACGTTGGAAAGAAAAATTCAAATAATATTCGACGCAACGAAGAAGGTTATGAAAGTCGATCGGCAGTACGGACAAGCAACGTTCGTGCTTTGAACTGGATCGTGGGTTGGGAGCGAGGGGGGGGGGGTGGCAGGAATCATTGCGCGGCCGCGCAAGGCTGCAATTATCATCGATCGATCGGCCTTTTTAAGCGACGATCTTCTACATCGAGTCAGTCCGTACACCCTTCGTCCCTCTCTCCCACACAGCCAAGCAGACCCAACGAACGAGTCCGTATCCCTGGCACGGAAGGTCATTCGATGCTAAATAATCGATGCGTAATTACATACACACACCCATACACACACACACACACACACACACACATATATATATATATATACAGCGTATAGAAGTAACGCGCACGCGCACTCTTCCGTGATTTATGCCAAATGGATACTTTTGTCGTAAAACCATCGAATTTTCCTCGAAGCTCGCTATCCTCCCCGGCTTGGCGCACGTATGCGCGCGATACAATCGCGGCTGTGAACGACGAGGAAATTCGTTTCCTGAGGAGAGCGGCTTTATTACCCTCTCGACACCCTCCACGCCCCCACCCCGCATCGCCCGTCCTTGCTCTTGCCGTCGACGAAAAATAAACCTTAAAAGGCTTGAAATTTACGAGAGGGTAAGCGTCGTGCATATCGCCCCGTTACACAGTGCGCGCGATTCGGCGAACGGCGAAATAATCGAGCGGACGGGATTCTCGCGCGTTACGGGACGTCGGATCGAAGCCTGTCCTGTTCCACTGGAAGGATCTTGCCGGCGTCCCTCTCCCCCCCCCCCACTGCCGTCGTCGCGATCGTGCGCGAAAATGTGATTTTTCACGTTCTGTTTGTTCTTATGGCTCGCGCGAACGAAAAAGTTGTGTCCATGATTTCGTCATATGGGATAGAGAGCGTCGCGAAGATTCGGAAATGTCGATTATCGCTCGATACTCGGCGAAGCGGCCTTTTTCCCGCAGCCTATCGCCGATGAATCCGAAAATTCTCGAATAGACGCGCGTCGACGCTCGGACGTAGGCCCGATCATTTTCCCGCCCGGTCCGCGTAAACTTGGCGGGGAAAAATTGTTTTTCTTGACAGCGTGCCAAGGCCCGCGGGGCGCGGCGTAATTACGGGAGCGCGCGAGCGAGCCCCTCGGAACGGCAAGGCCGGGGCATCCCGAAGTCGCCGACGATCCCCGTACGGAAATAGACGCGCGAAGGTGGGGAGTGAGAGCAAGGTGGTGCAAGTACGCGCGCACGTTTGCCGGCAACGCGTCGGCGAGGAGCGGGACGAGCACTGTGAATTTCGACAGGGGGGAAGTCGGCCCGGTTTTTCGATCGACGCAGTTCGCAATCGAAGGTGGGAGAAAAGCGCAGCTCTCTCTTGAAAATTCAACGCGCTCGACGACGAATTCGGCGCGATCCCGTACACGGCCGCGCTCATTTTTTTCCGTCTCGGGCGCGCGCTGTGACCGATTGCGTTACCCCGCCGCCCCTCCCTCTCGGCCTCCCGGCAACGTTAAGCGCGCCGATACGCGAACAAGTGCGCGTCGTAAAGTTGATCAAGCAAGCGCTTGTTCGATTAGGCGGCGGATGGCCAGGCGGGGCGGGGGCGGGGATAGGGCCGAGGCTCGCGTTTAATAGTGCGAGAGGGGCCGGGGGGGGGGAGTCTCGCGCTGAAATCCGCGCCGAAAGGCCGCAGGTGCCGGAGTTCCCGACTCGCCGAACGGGCAGGCGCCCGGGGGGCTCCGCATCTGCGGGACTGATTGCTATAAATTAATACGCGTATCTCGCGCGGAAAGCTGCCTGTGCATATAAGATGCGATAAATCGTTGAAAAAAAAATACACTGTGAGCATCTAGTCAGAGATGTTTCAATGATAAAATTCGAATTTTGTTCTTTAATTGAAAGAGACTCGGCGCTCAAGTCGGTTTCACGAAGTCGCGACTTAGCCTAGGAATGCGAAGGCTTCACTTTATAAATTGTCTGCCAGGGGGCAATTTTTTCTATGAAAGATGAAATTTGTTAATTTATTAATTAATCATTCAATTAATTAATTTTATTAATTAATTATTAATTATTATAATCAATTAATTCTATTAATTTATTAATTAATTGACTTTAAACGAATGGAAAACGAATATTTTTATACGTCTCGCCCCATCTGCTAATCATAGACGTACTATGTTTCGATCGAGAACTTAAAATTGACGGCGAAAAGAAATTATTATGTCGAAATGGATGATTTACAGATTCTCGTTACACGCATCTTGCGAAACTGTACAACGATTTTCCCCCGTCCAGTTACGAAAGAAATGATTGAAAAATAGCGCGTTAAAACGAGACGAAAAACCGAGCGTCGGGGTTTTCTTTGGGAAAAAGAACGAATTTTCTTTTTTTTTGTTTTTGTTTTTTTTTTTTAACGTACTCGACCCGTCGAGCCCGGGGCCGAAAGAGCGCGGCTGCGGTCGAAAGGAGCGGATGGGCCGAGGGAGGTGGCGGGGCTCGAGGGCTTAATTAGCGCGTCGGAGGATGGATCGGATTCGGTCGACGGTTGAATATTTCTTTTTTTTTTTTTTTTTTGCTATCCGACGCCCGTAGCCGCGACGCCGCACGGAGTTTCGTGCGTACGCGGCTTATCGCCGCCGCAACGCTCGGCGGCGCTCTCCCCTTGAATTATTGGCAAACCGCTGGATGAATTGTTGGAAAAGCGTCTATCTATATATATATATATATATATATATATATATATATATATATATATATATACTCGCGCTACATATATATAGATAGCGCGAGTCTTACTGCCGTCGTTCGCGTTGTGAGTTATAACGCTCGAATGCCTAGCTATTGTTTCCTTTGTGACGAAACTCATCCGTGTTTTCGGCCCCCGCCCCCCGCCGAGCCCTCGGCTCGCTCTCTCCTTGTATTTCGACAATTCTCGAAGAGTTGATGCACAAGTGGCGTCACGAGGTTCTTTAAATTCGTCCTTAATTAGCGTTAAAATTCTGGGTTTGATCCTAATTTTGGCGCTTTTGCGAGGTTAGATTATTACAATTGTAATTCGTTAAGCGAAAAATTCTCCTGTATTTTTTAGTCCTCCTATTGTTTACGTGGAACGATTCGAATACCAGCTAAGTTTGTCACAGATGGATTAGCACGACAAGCGGCGTGTATGAAAAATGCCATTTTTCCCAATTCCAATTTCTTTTAATAAATCAAAGGTCGTATAGAACACAAGCAATAACTCCGTTCTTTTTGTTTCTCTTGTTCTAAAAAAAAAAAAAAAAAAAAACAAAAAACAAAAGAAATCTATTTCCCGCACTTATCTCAAAGACGAGCAAGATCTTTAAACTAAAGGAGAACAGCTCTGTACACATAACCCCTCATCCGCTCTTTGTTTGCGAGCTTCAAACGAGAGAAATGACGGCGTCTTCCCATTACACGGGAAAATGGATAAATTCCGTAGACGGTGCCGGCGCTTTCGGAGATAACCACTTCGAGACCCAACCCCCCCGTGACACGGTCCGCGTATACAAGCTCACGGTAGAAACGTCTCGCCGAAAACGGACCGAGTAATCTCCCCCGCCCCCTCTACCCATTGTCGTGCTCTTCCAGCTCTGAATTTACTTATATTAATGTTTAACGTGGGATGAAACGCGAATTGGATGAGAGCGTAGCTTTGAAGAAAGAAAAATACGCACTCTTCGAGCTCGCCGTACGTCGAAATTACGACTCGACTTGATTCATTCGTTAACGACGCCCTAAGGATCCATGATGAAATTTAACAAGCTGCATATACCCCTTTCCGGCAATAAGGTATGAAAAATCAATTCGAAACGATTCTTGTAATATCCATACATAATACTTTATGCGTATCTATCATCCACAAGTAATACTCGATACGAATAGTACAGATCATCTGGATTGGCCGTTAGTTTACGAAGACCCGCGACACGCGCACTTAACAACCATGTTGAACGTGCACGCGCTCTCGCCCCGCCCCCGCCTCCGCCCGTAAATATGCGCGTACCTGTGCATATTCGAGCCGGGGGACTCGAGCCCCCACTGGCGAGCGACCGAAATCTTCGCCATTCCAGGAATCGTTAGCACCGTAACGATGCCCGGAGCGAGCGCCGACAACTCGTCGCGTCGATCACGCCCTCAGCAGCTCGTTTCCGCGGATTTATATACATATATATATATATATATATATATATATATATATATATAATTCGCTTGATGGATTGTATCGTATATGTACATATAAGCGGATGGTCCAGCTGCTCGCCGGACAGCCTCGACGAAACACCCCTCAAGACGGGCTTTCTATAATAACGACGAAGCGCTCGAGTTGACTCGGATTTATACGTCAACATAAGAACGCTGAGATAATTTCTTGTCTCCATACACATATACGTATGCATATATATATATATATATATATATATATATATACAAATGCCGTAGATTAGCGGGGAAGCGAGCGCGCAGCGTGCTCAAAAACCGCCGCGCCCCCCCCCCCTTCTTATCGCGTCGCGCGAACTACGAAGCATTCGCCCGACGATAACTTTCGCTCCGCTGGCCCGGCAAAAAAAGCGGCGTGGGCGCATCCCCGCGGTTTTGGCGCCGCCGCCGACGCCGCGATAAGCGCGCTGCCGCGCGCTTATGAAATTGCGAAAAATCCTCACGACGATGTAATTTACGACGAAAGCGTCGGGGGAAATGGCAATAAACCGGTATATGTGGCGCGGGCATTGGCGATGGATGGGCGATAAATGGTAGTATAAACGATGGATTGCAATAACTGTAAAATTTTAGTTAAAGCTGTTCGAAAAAAAAAAAAAAAAAAAAGAAAAAGGAAGAAATTTCATGTATACACGATCTATATATAAGACTCGAAATTAATAAATAAGAAAATAGTTGAATGGAACATATAACTTCGTTCAATGGATATGTACACTTTGACAGTTTCGACATATCGTACGGAGCTATTTCGGATTATTCTTCGTTTGTAAACTAGCGTAGCGCTGATAGTACATTAATATACCGTAGTGCTATAGATATCTTTTCAGATCGAGCGACGTCGGGTAAAAGGGTGGAGAGGCTCGGACGATTTCGTTTCACCCAGCATCGAATACACGCGTCCTCTTCTTTCTCTGCACGAGCGTCAAACAGTGGCCCGCGCTCTCTCGGGCGGACGTTCGCTTTTAAGCGTCCTCCGCGACTCCGCTGCACGAACGAGGGCGATCTCGTTCGTACGGCGAGCGACGACCGCGCGATCACCAGCTCCCTTGCATTGGGTATTGTTTCTCGTTTTACTCTTACAATGAACTGCGCGGCATTGTCGCGCGCTCGCATAGTGAGATTTAGGGCATGTCTGGTCGATCCTCGACTGGCGACTGTAACTGGACGAAGCTCAAACGGCCCCGGCCATCTTACCATTATCCGGTGCTCTTATCTGCACCGCAAACGAGACACGTCTATATATGCAACAATACGTCTATATACATATATCTGTCGTCACCGCTGTCCAGGATGTCGTTTCCCCTTTAATAAACTCGCCGCCCCTCCCCGCCCCTTCCCAGCCTATACCGACCCAAATCCAAATAAGATCAAGACCGCACCTGGCGCGACTCTTCCTCTCTTCCCTTGTGGGACAAAAAAAAAAAAAAAAAAAAAAAAAAAAACAGGATCTTCTCCCCCTGTCCCGACTCCCCACCGAGCCCGGATCCCCGCGGCGCCGTCGTCGCCCGCCGCTGCCAGCGTACTACACACCCCGTCGTGCGTCCTTCGCGGGCGCCCCGCGCGCACCACTGCCACCATCGATCGAGCGGCGACGCCCGCGCGGCGTCGTCGGCGTCCCTGGCGCGGCGACTGGCGGAGGGGGGGGGGGTGGAGGGGAGGATAGGAATGTCTAACCGCGCGACGTATCCGCGACGAACGGCCGGCGTCGACCCTCGAAATTTTCGCGCGCGTTCGCGATCCGGGCCGACGCCCGTCCTACGCGCCTGCACGGCGGCCCGGCAGGCCGCCGGCTCGCCCGCGTGGGAGGAACGGGGGGGGGGGTCGACGGTCGATTGGCTAAATTCACGCGCGCACGCGGATCATCTGTGCACGTGTACGCACGGGACTCGTACGCGGATGTACACGAACCCCGTCCATCGGCGACGCGTTTTATCAAGGAGTCGTAACCAGTCGCCCCGTCCGCCTCCTCCTCCTCCTCCTCCTCCTACGCCTCCTTCTCACCCTTGAGCACTGCTGCCGCAGCCGCTGCTCCCGCCGCCGCCGCCGTTGCCCTAGAAATCTGCGGGAGATCGCTTGATCAATATAACGCGCGAGCTGTGTACGTACGTGTAGATGGACGCGTAGTCGCGCGCACACGAGCGCAGCGGCGAACAGTGCCAGCGACGCAGAGAGCGATCCCGAAACCGGAAGGAGAGTGTCGCCGCGCGCGCGATAGAGAGAGAGAGAGAGAGAGAGAGAGAGAGAGAGAGAGAGAGACATACAGAGGCAGATTACGCGCGGGTTTTGGGCGCGAGAGCTGTTGTGCGTAGTAGATAGACCGTAGCGCCGAGAGGACTCTATGATCATTCGCCCATCCGAATTCTCAGATCGTCTGCCCTCGCATCGCGCGATCGCGCCCATTCCCCTCAATTTTACCCGAGATCCATACCTCGAATTGTAAATGTGACGCGTGAAAATCGCTCTGTTGCGGGAGCGCGCGCAGCCGTCTATAATACGTCCCGATGGCTCGCTCTCTCTCTATCTCCACGTATCCGCATAACTTATATGTACTCCCGTGTACGTTCGCACTCGGAACGACATTCTTCATTGTCCCTCTTTCTTTAGCCTTTCTCTCATCGACCGTATAATGTATAAGCGAACGAGTGACGGATGTGCGTACAGAGGACCGGCTGTCAAGCCCCGCAGTCCCACCCCCCCCCTTCGAGCTTCTTCTTTTTGCGTCGATGCCCGTCGCGGCGCCGCGCGAAGCTGGAATTCCGGGCGCGCGAGTGCCCCGCGATGTTTTTCCCCGATCGCTTACGTCATACCGTTTCGGGAAGAAAAAAGGTCCGAGATTTATTGGTTTATATATATATGTATGTGTATATATATATATATATATATATATATATATATTTGAACGTTGTTCTGCTTGTGTGTGTGTGTGTGTGTGTGTGTGTGCATGCGCGGGCGTGTTTTTTAGACCATTGTTGCCAGCCTCAGCCGGGTGTGTACGAAAGGGCGCGAAGGGGAGCTTTCAGCTTACAGATGCTCGAGGAGATTTTCTTTTATTTCCGCACTGAAAACGCTACATATAGACAGTGATAAAAAATTACATTACGGATTTTATGGTTCGCCCTTTTCTTCAATGTCTATTGTCACTTATACACAGCGGTATATATATATATATATGTGTGTGTGTGTGTGTGTGTGTGTGTGTGTGTGTGTGTGTGTGTGTGTGTGTGTGTGTGTGTGTGTGTGTGTGTGTGTGTGTGTGTGTGTGGAAGGTTCTGTTGCAGCGCAAGAGCTCAGCGGGTAATGCTTGAGTCGGATGAGGATAGCATCGAATCTAACGATAACGCGGGATAGAAGAAGCTTTTCAATAGTTTTAGTCGTATTGAATTTTTTTCTTTCTTTTTTTTTTTTTTTTTTGAAGCAATTTTTACAGACTAGGGTTCTCTGTGGCATTGCCGGTCCAACTCCCACCCCGTCACCCCTCCGAAAAGTACAGGCGACGCACTTTATACGTATTGAAGCGAGCGGGCAGAGCGGGCGGGGGCGTCCGTCGATCGTTGCGCGGGCCGGCCAATTGACGAACGGCTCCGCCCGTCGAACCGGCCGTACGCGCGTAAGAGCACGCGTAACGTTATCCGAGTTTCACTTGCGCGAAGACGCGCGCGCGCTCCTACCCAATTTCTTACGGCCGCACGCACGTCCAGCATTATGGAGATACGAGATTTGTCAACAACGATAATATTTATATATAGAAGACAAATAACGGATTCTGCTCCAGTATGACGTTATTTTCTTCTCCTTCTTCTACTAATTCTTCTCTTTTCTTTTTGCTTTGTTTTGTCTCGAAACACTTGCTCGGATTATCGTTTACCCTGAAATCCGATCATTTTCTAAAAATAACGTTCGCGCCCCCCCCCCGGCACACGCATTATCGAATACGCTTCGAGCAAACGTATCGAGTGTAGTAGCTAACTTTTCCGGTTAATTAAAAGTCGAATGGAATTCTTCGCATTTGAATTGCGCAACTGAGGGAAATAGAGAGAGAGAGGGTGAGAGAGAGCGGGGCGGGGGGGGGGTATAAAGGAGAAAGCGCAGAACTTCTCCTTTAAATGGAAAACGCCCCGGACGTCGTCCCGTCGGCCCGTCGCAGCCGGTTAGCTCGGGCACGTCGGAGTCGGGGCCAAAAGAGTTTGCCCCCCATATACACGACTTCTGAAACTTTGATTGCGCTCTTCGGCACACTGGACGACAAATATATATATATATATATATATATATATATATATATATATATATATATATAACAAACGTGGCACATAAGCAAGGATGATCGCGTCGTTCAAGCCGCTCACGACGCGCGCCTCCACGCGCGAAACGTCTCGAACGAGCATTAATCTTCGACGGCCTGGCCTCGGCAGCGCGGCGCCCGGTCGATCGCGTTGATATATATACATATATATATATATATATATATATATATGTATATATATAGGATATATATGTATATATATAGGATATATATGTATATATATAGGACTTGATAATGGCCGGAAAGGTCCTCCTCTTCCTCCACTGAGTGGAAGCGAAGAAGCTTCCTTCCACGCCGAGTGTCCGTGAGCTCCCGGAAAAACGCGCGGATCCGCGAATATCCCGTCGCGGCTGCCTCGCGTTGAAACCCCGTGAACAGAAAAAAAAAAAACAAACTTTCCATTCTACTAAGCTCCGCCCTCGTGGAAAATATCTCATAATTTCATCGATCCGTACACTTAGTTTCCGAAGCCCAACTGATCCATGCCCATTGGCGAATTGTACAATTGGCAGCGCTCTCTAGTCGTCTGGTGATATAACTATAGATATCGAGCGATCGAGATGTAATATCCTGAAGAAGGAAGTTCCGAAATGAAACATCTATATGTATAAACTTGTAAGATGGTTGATTTTATACGATTTTAATAATGTTGCGAGACATGGATTTTTGAAAATATCATTACAGATAATTTTTTAAGCAAAATTGATTATTTACATATATAGGTCGAATATAATTAATACTGCTGCTGAAAAAACTCTTTGCGATTTGTTCTTTCTGCTTTGTTCTTTCTCTTCTACTAGGAAAAAAAAAAATTTCAAAACGTTAATGTTTGACTATCTCTTTCTTTTTATCGTTCGCCACACTTTCTCATCGTGTTATTACAATTGTTTTACAATTCTCAATAAATAATTCATTAACATCGATACTTTTTTTATCGGAAACTATAAGACAACAAAGAACCTGTAAATTTTGATTTTCTACATTGACGTACATTTTTGTTCGAATGATTTTTCGGGAATTCATTATTTCAGATTTTTATTCCTTATTTTATTAGCGATGAAAATATGTAAAATATATTTCAGGATTTGTCTTTGAATATTTCATAAACTTTGGAAAAAGTATGATAGACAATTGTCTTACGTAAAGCTTAGTAATCATCTTCGTTTCAGCTCTCACGCAGTGGCAAGATTTAAAGTCGATATAGGGATGGGCAATGGCCTTAGATCTCATTTTCCAGATTTGGCAATTTTCATCAATGAAGACAAACGTTGTTTTTTTTAATACAAACCTGTCTTAAAGCAAAAATCAAATTCTTGTACAAATTAAACTCCGATATACATAGAAGATACTCGTATTGTTATAGAGACAATGATGTGTGCACTGTGTGAAACCAGTGCATAATGAAATAATAATGAAAATGAGTATGATAATGAGTATAATAATAATGGTAAATGTTTACCAATCTTTCTAAAAATACCGTAACGTCTAAGTAACGTGATATTCCACCCTTCGGAACTGTGGAGTTGTTTTCTAGATTCGTATACGATCGAATCTTTTCGGAAGATATATATAGATATATATATACATTCTTTCTTCGTTTCTGAATTCAAAATATGAAAATTGCATTCCTAGTTGAGACAGGGCTTAATAAGAATAGGTACGAATTAACTCTGCCGAGCAATCAATTGATAAAAATTTCAATCGTAGCTTAGAAATGCAAAAAAATAAAAATATTTATGAATAATTCAATTCCTATGAGAAGCAACACTGTATTTCTGAACACCCCGTACAAGAAACCATATTCGATAATTCATCGTATCAAATTTCGACTCGTCCTTTCCGTCCCCGTAAGTCCCTCCCCCTGACGCCCAATTTCTCTAATTCGAATGATTCATTTTCGCGCGCTCAGCAACGGAGAAAGAGAGACAGAGAGAGAGAGAGAGAGAGAGAGAGACAGAGTGACAGACAGAAGCACCGGTATTAAATGTTCGCGTGGGCGGATGGATTCCCCGGCTAATACGGCCGTCCGATGAAATTTTAGATAAAGCCCGCTCGTATCGTTCCGCTCGATCTTAACGCCCTCGTAATAGCCCCCCTCCCCCCACCCGCCCAAGGTGCCGGGATACAAAAAAAAAAGGAAGAAAGGAAGCTTTCTCGCGTTATTTTTAAGCTCGCCGCCGGTATCGTCTTTACGCAGGGTGACAGCGGGAACGAACTTTATAGTTAATACCTGCGCGTCATATCCGTTTGCTGGCCGTTTCTTCCCTTCCTCTTTTTGCCCCTTAACGGCACGGTACGCGGACCTTTTTGTCGGTGTACGGACTACATTTATAAAGGACGAACGATACCGTTAAACATTTACTTGCCGCGCCGACTATCGTCTTTTCCGAGAAGGGACGTCCGGCTATGTATCGCTCGACGACAAAGAAGAAGGAGAGAAAGAGAGAAAGAGAGACAGAGAGAGAGAGAGAGAGAGAGAGAAAGCTTCGCCACGAGTCTTCTATATTACATTTTAAGCAGACAGTTTTTTTCCACCCTCGTACGTATACGGTTTGCCGATTATATATATATATATATATATGGACGGTACCACCAGGACCGTACGCTTGCGCGCGCAGTTGAGATTTTTATTACACATAGGTGGCCCGCTTTAATACGGAATATATATCGTTGTGCGCGTGGGCGTGGGGGGATAGAGCCTCCGTGGCAGTTTCGGGTGTACCGGAAAATATATACGTCCTCTGTAAAACGTACGCTTTATACGCGCGTTCTCAATCGTATCTATTTTATTTACGATTTTATTATTCCCGTCGATGTGGACGGGGATCATTTTTTCTCGGTTTCTTTTTTTCTCTCTTATTCTTTCTTCCTTTTTTTCCTCTTTGATACCGAGCACAAATACGTGTGTATTCATACGCAGGACTTAAGAAATCATCCGTGGGCGCAGACATCGCGCGCCGAGTACGCCCCCGCGACTACACACCGCGCATTGGAAAAGCTGTGTAACTTTTGCGCGACTGCCAAGCCCTCCGCCGCCCTTTGTGAGGGGCTTGGGGATCGTTCATCGAATGGGAATACGGCGCGAGCCTCGCCCAACCGGAACTGCGCTCGATTTAACGTAATTTTCGAACCGAAGTCCAGAAGGAAGAATGAATCCTCGACGAGCAGATATGCGCTTGGGCGATAAGAGCTTCGATTTCTCGTCTCTCCCCCCCCCCCTCGACCCAAACACCGGGAACGCAAAGGGATTCGTCTTACGCAACGAGGCGTTTACGCTAAAAAATTAGAAATTAACTTTCTTGCAGCCTTAGTGGCCCCCTTTCCGCACGTGACCTCTTTAAGGCAACGAGCGCGCAGAGTTGAGGTGAGATGGGGTCAAAAATCGACTGCGTTTAAGTATGTATATATATATGATATATTCCAACTCGAAGACACGCCTACGGTATTATATGCGCTCCTAATGCGCGAGCTATCCGTCATTTCTCCGTAAGTACGGCGAATACATCAAGCGGCTTAATTGTCCCTCGGTGCCGCTGCAAGATGCCGACGAATTAGCAGATTTGCGTGAGTTGAGGTCGTGATAAATTGCAGTGGACGAACGGTGGGTTTGCCTTGCAAATTTCACGGCGCGGTCGAGCGAGAATTCGCGGGCGAATGGGTGGGTGGGGGGGGAGAATTCGCACGAATCGACATTAATGCGCGCGCAAACAGCGCTGCGATTTGTAATTACACCTGCGCTTGATATTTTTTAATTTAACGACGAATACGGGCGACGGTGTAACTTCTGTACAGTCGTAAAGACAGGCGCTTTTTCGCCGAATTGCCGTACGTAACGGAGAAAAGTGTTTTTTTTTTTTTTTTTTTTTGTATACATTGCCGCGGCCGTGACGCGGAGCGTCGGAGGAACGGCTGAAAAATTCACGAAACGCTCTTCATGAAAATTTCTCCGGGGTTTACGAGCCAATAAATACAACTGCTCCTTACTTGTGCATTGTACGGCTATGGATATATAGATATATACATATGGATTGTAGAATATTCAAAATCATATACGGACTAGGAGAGGAGCACAGACCCACACGCGCGCGCGCGCTCGCGAATACATGGAGCGCGGTATCGATGCTTTCAAAAAGTTTTCCATAATCCCGGGTACTTTAACGCGGATCGAATGTCAAAGGGGGCCGAGCGAAAATTCTGATTTCGCATAATATAGAGGGTGTTTCGCGTATATTCGCTGGAGTTCAATGAAATTGGAAGTTCGATGCGAAAACATACGTATTACCGTGGACGATTAATAATTACGGTAGAAATTGTATGGAAGAATCAAACTTATTCATATTTAATTCGCCGAGAATTTTTAGCCTGCGCCAGCGGCGCTTCGATCGATCACGGTTTCTTGCCTGACTATTAAAGACTGCGAAATGAACAAAGCGAAGGAAAACACGCAAATGCTCTTATAATCTTGTCGGAAATTTTTATGACCGTGAAATAACAAAATTTCTCAGTTTCGCGGACGACGTTTTCTGCGCGATAATTGAAAATTCTTCGACCTTATATTATGTTTATTGTAAAATTATTAAATTTGTTGTTAATCCGCCGATTTTTCGATTTCGTCGCGGGAATGTAGGAAATTATAAAAATCACATTGACTTGATTAAATATTTTCGGTAGATCAATAAATTTTACCAATGGACACTTTGTAACATTCGTCTTTTATGCAATGTTTCATTAATTTTTCATCAGTTTCAGAATACATTACGAATTCTAATTCTGTTGATATTACATAATAATTTTCTAAAATATTTTGTAAATACCTTTGCAAGAACCTTGCAATCTGAATTTACGCGGTCTTTGTATCATTTGCTCGATCGAACGACCTTTTTAAAAATCGCAACGGAGCTCGTCGAAGGATGGTTGATGAAAAGGCCGTTCTTATTAGAAAATAAAAGTCCGCCAGCGAGTCGAATGAGAAAAAAAAAACTGCAAATTTCGATACACCTGCGGAAGCTGATCATATACGACCCGAGTCGGTCGATCGCCGGATTAAGCAAGAAAGGCAATTGCACGCTAGTATTAGACTGTAGCTTCCGGCGCGCAAGTCGGAAATTCGTGCCCAGGACCGCCCAATTCGCAGGCTGGCTCGGCGATGAAAGGGAAACGAAAAAATTTCGACCGGCGATCGGTCGTTCGGAAAAAAAAAAAACAAAAAACAAACAATTTGCTTCGAAACAAAAAGCTCGAGAAAGCAAAAGGCTCGCCGCGCGTGTTCGACCGACACTCGTGCCGACCCCTTTCGATCGCGATTCTCCGACGCGCGCAATTGTCCCTCGTCAATTATTTCGTCGGCGCGGCGCGCGTCGCGCGTACGCGACCCACCACGCCGGCGCCGGCCGCAGTCGCGACGTCGACCTCGCGCCGCGCGATCTCGCGAGCGCCGATTCACCGCGCACGCGGACTTTTCGCCACGACTTTTTTTTTCGCCCCGACTCGCGTTATTTTCCTACGGCGGGCCGGGACGAAGCGCGAAGCCTTGTAAACGAGGCGTGCGGGAGTGGCGCTGTTGTGACGCGCGTCCCATAATAAGGTGTACGCTCGGATGGTCTCGGAAACAATGTGTGCGCGCGTGCGTGTTTATGCGTATCGCGGCTCAAAACTTTCAACATTTTTACAGCGCGTTCAATAGATCTGGATGAATATTGTTAATTTTTTCGTCGCAATGACGTAAAGAATATTAAAAAAATAAGAATAACTTATCGCGCTTAATTTTTATTTATTTATTTATTTTTTTTTTTTCATCGACGATTGACACTCATAAAATACATGTACATTAATTAATTATCAGACGGATCAATCGGGCAGATCCTCTTTGAAAACTCGTTGAATTTTCTGAATAAGTGGCGCTGCGCTCATTATAAATTCAGCTATATCAATGTGAAATTAAAACTTTTTTCATCATAAAATAACTGAAGCGATAATTTGATAATTTCCTTCTTTTTTTCTTCATTCGCGATTTCATTCGGACATTGAATTATTCATGATCGGGAGGGGGGGGGCTGAATGTTTCAGTCTTAACGCGAAAGTTCACGTTCGTTTAGCGTTCTGAAGTTTTGCTGGAAAGGACGAAAAAAAAAAAAAGAAAAGAAACGAACGCTGCAGAAACTTTGAACATGCTATATATGAATTTTACTCAAGAGCAGCACGTTAAAATTATTCTTCACATTTGTCAGTCGGGAATATTATTTTTCCCCCACCTCCCTCCACCCCCTCCACCCGTTAACCAGTACTTTATTTCCTGCGCGAGAAGTTTGGACGTTTCCCGACAAGGGAGGCGTCGATTTCGACGTTGCGTTTCATTTCCCAGCAGTGTATACAGATATTACATAGACATGGACGTGGACAACGAGAGCCGGTAAATTAAGGTGACTCTTCGGTCGTTAATTTTTGCCCGTTGGCCCGTGGCGTCTCTTCGCCACGGTAACATAGAGTTACGCCCAGCCCTCCCCCCCCCCTCGGTTTACATTATTAACAGCCGTAGCGCGTCCGAGCGGAACCGACGGGACGGACGGACGGACGGACGTACGGACGGACGCGCGGACGTGGGTGCGTGGCAGAAAGACGTACGGGCGCGCGTCGATTCTGCCTCGCGGTGTCCGTAATCGGCGCGGGCCATTATCGGCCGCTCCGTTCGCCGCCGTCCAATAACCGGTGCCCCAGCCTCCACTTAGCTAGATAAATAATTGCTCGGGGCAAATACGGCGCTGGGATAAGGTGGGAGGGGGGGAGGGAGGGGGCAAGTTTGGCCAGAGCCTACGATGTCGCGCGCGTGCACGTATAGATGGCTGCGCCATCCACCTCCTCGTAACGTCGGTGGCGGGACGCGCGGCTTATATTTTTGCATTCTTGGAAAAGCGCCAGATTGGTGATCGTGTGCTTGCGCGCGCGCGCGTTTACATTTTTCTGCTCGCGGGCCGTCGCACCATCTTACGTATTCTTCTAAATACTAAAATAATAAGCTCGTTTTGGCGGCTCGAAAATCACTCTCATCTACACACACACACACACACACATATATATATATATATATATATATATATATATATATATATATATATACACGCACGCACGCACGCACACACACACACACACTATCTGATAACAATAAATGTTTATACGACCTCATTAATATTTACGATTTCTTAAGATAGTTTCGGGACAGGATCGACCGATTAGAGAAACTCAACTTGTTCTTTTTAGAAAATACTACTTTATCTAGTACCATTCGCTATTTACAGGAATTTTAATATAAAAAATAATATGTTTTAAAAATATTCATTGGACTTTCAATTTCAATTCAATTTGGACTGAAAAATAGTAAATATTATTATCGATGTTTCTCAGTTTATACACATAATACCATTGATTTCATTTAAAAAAAAATTATATACTTATTTAAAATAATAATTTTTTATTCCATCTTCTACTCCATCAATCTACTTTCGTTTTTGTATGTTAAAACTGTCAAAGGAAATTATAACTTTAATCATACATGTGTACATATATATATATATATATATATATATATATATATATATTATATATTTATATATATATCTATATATACATATATATACATATATATATATACTTGGGCGACAAAAGAAGACGCAGCTTATATTCCCCTCCCGTGTACGTCGCATGAATTTTTCATCCACCAGCGGCAGCCGAGGGGACGGGGCGGCGGATGATTCAATCGGGATCGAGATATACTCGCGTCTACCGACGCCTCGTCTCAGGTATCTCTGAACCTGCGCTCGTTTCGCGAATAATATAATATTCTGGATAGAGCGACAGAGCGGCGAGAGGGGGGGGGCGGTGGCCATAAAACCCCTCTGGCCGCGCGCCAGGGTCGTGAGAACCCGACGCGAAAGGGGTTACACCTACGTGCCCGCGCAGGTAACAAAATCGACTGCAATCTGCTAGAGCGGCCAGCCACCCCCCCCCCCTCTGCCCCCATCGCCATCAGCGCCAAGGACGGCAATGGCCGAGCGTCAGCGCGGGGGCCGCTGGGCGAGGAGGCCGCGCTCGCTCGGCCCGGGCCTCGGCTCGGCCTCGCCTCTTTACGAGGTCGTCTGCCCCGCCGTCTACGTGTGCCGGGTCTTCGGCCTCGCGCCCTACGAGTACCCGGCGGACAATCGCCCGCCCCGGCTGCGGGCCTCGCGGGCCAACTGCCTCTACTCCCTGCTCTGGATCGTGCTCTACACCTACATCATCGCCGTGGCCCTGAAGCACTTCGGGGTGATGAGGAGGGACCAGCCGCTGCTCGGCCTGACCGAGAGCGGAAAGGTGAGCCGAGGATTTGCGCACTCGTTTTCGTTACTTTTTTTAAAAATTTTTTTAAAAATTCAGGCGAAAGATATCGAATTTTTTACCGGCCCCCGCGCTCGTGCTGCCGTTGTACTTCACTTTAATGGGGCGAGGCGGCCGAGGCACGGGATACCGATCGTACGGCCGGACAAAATGCAAAAACCGGCCGCGAGCGTATTTACGGCTTTCCCTTGTACCAGTCGACCGCTCGTTTCGGTCGGAATTCTAGAGGAACTTTCGTGGCTCCGCGGCGAATCCAACGATTGTTAAAAATCGAAGAACGATTATACGGCGACCTCGTCGTCGACCAGGTATCTTTCAAGAAAGCAATTATTTGAGTCTCATTAACGAGCTGTCCATTAGTCGTGTAAAAATTTTTCAGTCTTTTTTTTTTTTTTTTTAAACGGTCGGGAGTATCTACGGTAACGTGGCCAAGGATTCGTGAAAGAGCATTTTTCAATACCTTCCACGAGTTTCAGGCACTGATGCTAATAGATAAAAGTTACACGATCCCTGACGCGTGGCAAATGTTCCGTTATTTATTTTTTATTTTTTTTATATAGAACGACGCTACGCCAATACGATTAAAATAATTTCGACGCGCGTCAGTATCGCTCGAATCCCCGAAATCGATCATTTCCCGATCGATCGATTACGGTTAAAAAAAAAAAATCGCGCTAGTGATTATTTTCCCCTGTAAATTTGTCCTGTCCCACCGAGGAACCCTCGTGTACCAGACGTTTTCTCAATAAATCACCGTTAAAGTCTCATCCTACGTATTCAAAAAAATTTTTAACTAATTTTCTCGGGGGGAAAAAAACAGTCTTTTTGAACTTTTATCCAGCTGTTATTGTACCTTTAGCGTGGCTGCAGTTACGAATTTATTAAAAAAAAAAAAAAAAAAAAAAAAAAATGAAAAAATTCCACGTCGTTAACGCACTCGTTCACGTGGTCTAGGCAATTAAAAGAAAAAAAAAACTCCTTTCCAGTGTCATGTATGTATCAATCGACGATAAATCGTGTCGTGCGTAACGCGAGATAGTTCTCTAGATTGAGGGGATGGCCCCCTCGGCGAGCGATTACGACGCTATAAATATCGTTTCGACCTCGGTTCTCGAATCGTATGAATTTCCGAAAAAAAATATCCTCGAAGCCTCGTAAAATTGGAAAACTCTACATTAGTCAGGACGAAAGAAACGCCTGATCTCAGATTGAGACTTTTTATTCTTTATATAGACTTACTTGGGCGATCTTGTAAAATCAAATGGTAAAAAATTGCACGCGTAATGCACTCAAGAACTCTTAATCGATTGGTCTTTTCCGAACAATTAGAGGTACGCGTGCGCAACTGACCTGATCATTTAAATCGTCGTATAAATACGCCTGGAGAACTCGACAAATAACAGGCTGATCTTTTTGAAATAACGGGCTATTTATTCTGAATAACTTATAGAAAAAAAATTGTCAGCTCGCTTTATTGCGTGCAAAACGTATTTGCAAAATTTGTCGATATTATCCAGACTTTAAAGGACGACTGTTTTATTAACTATGAATGAGATCTACATAAACATGCGATTTTATTGTACTACCTGCGATTACAGTGATGTTTTCTTTTAATTTTAAAAGAAGAAAATTTTCTCAAAATAATGGTTTTTAGAAAAAAAAATCATTCGATTTGAAATTTTTCATGCCAAATATACAGATTTTGTAGTCTTTTAACTGTTTAAGATTGATCGAGCGATTATCGAGAAATTATCGTCTCAACTTAAGAAGGGTTTTTTTCAATACTTATTACTGAAAAAATTCACATGGTTGTTTGCTAATCAGCTTGTTGAAAATTTGATGAAAGAAAATATCGTTAAAGAAGTAAAATAAATAAATTAAAAATGATATTTCTTTAAATTTGATTAGAAGAATTTTAAAATACTTGTGTTATATGGATGTCGAGTTCGTATACATACATACATACAGACATACATACATACATATATATATATATATATATATATATATATATATATATATATTATAATGGATTCGAGTGGCTCATTATGCAATACTAAAATATAAAATAGAAAATTTTCAGTGAAAAAACAATACGCTCAGCAGAATTTCACTCATATACATATATATATATATATATATATATATATAGATATATATATATATATTATATTGCACAGTAATTGCACGTTTCGCACGCCATTTGCGTTAGACAAATAAACTCTCGAGTGTTTTGCCGACCGCGATTCATTTCTCCTCCCAGCACAAGGGATTTCCGCCTCAAACAAATTGATTCATATATATATATATATATATATATATAATATATATATACCCTTTTGCTCCTTAATCCTGACTCGAGGACGAGGACGAGTTTCTTTTTGTGCCCGATCGGCCGGTGCCTGCGCGCTAGCGACTAGCCGAGCGGAATTGCGAGTTTGTGAATGCATATATATAGACACACATACGCAAACACACACACGCGTGCGCGCGCGTATATATGTATATATATATATATATATATATATATATATATATATGTATGTATGTGTGTGTGTGTGTGTGTGTGTGTGTGTGTGTGTGTGTGTGTGTGTGTGTGTGTGTGTATATATGTATGTATATAGGGTCAATTTTTCACTTAAACGGCGACAGTGTCTGCGCGCGGCGGGCCGGGCGACCGTGTTGCGTTTGCGCTTCATTATTTTGACTGGCAGGTCAAAAGGCATCCTGCGCGCGGCAGCGGCAGCGGCAGCGACGACGACGACGACGACGGCGACGACAAAATACGATAATGGTCCCGTATTACGATCATCATTATCGTTAAAATCTAAAATGATATATATGTGTTTGTGTGTGTGCGTGTATGTGTATATATATATATATATATATATATATATATACACATGTGCCGGGACACCGGGCGGTGCGCGGCGCGTCGACCTTTTTCACGTCTTCCTCTACCATATAAAATGTGCGCGCATATCCATTTAATGCGAATTAGGAATGATTCTAGCCAATTCCATACATAGAAGAGAATATAACCGATCTGTTTGAATTTTATTTCAATACCTAAGTATATGTATAACAATTTGGCCTAATACACAATTATCCGATCATTTATAGGCGAGTTTCTAACGTAAAGAAAATTTCAAAATTCGTTTCAAAAAGGTTGAGAATAAAATCGTTGTTAAAATTGAATGTATTAAAAATTTTTTTAATTAATTGCTTGCTTAATTTTCGAAATATCGTCCCGTCAAAATATCGTATTTTCTCACTCGTTTATCATTGGCGTAATGCAGTCGATGAATTAAAGCGTACAATAAACTCGAGCGCATATTCATAAATTACCGGGGCGAGGGGGGGGGGAGGCTGAAGAAGCAAATAAAGTCGAGATCATATTTTAAATCATAACTTGTCTTATATTAACTACCGCGTTTATGGTCGCCGAGCACTACTAATTGAAATATTTTCTTTTAATTCCCATCTGAATTCGGCGCGGTAACGGCGATGCGGCGACGCGCGCGTAATTATGCCGCCTCGTTCAAATATATTTTCAGTTTTCGACCCAATATAGTTACGAGCGTCGGTGATTAATTGTACGAGTAGTACGATGAACTTAAAATTAAACAGCCAGAATGTCATTAAACCAGTTAATTAATGGCGCAAAATTGAGTGATTTTCATAAATCGAATGATACCGGAGAATTTTTACAAAAAATTCGTTAAAATTTTGAAAATCGTAATGCCGATTCGAAAGTAATTGCTCGGTTTCCCCATGTTTGCCAGCGATGCAACGTCGATTGGTATAAAATTTGCAGACCGTTACGAAAAACACGATAAAAGAAAGCTAAGGTTCTATCTAAAATGCACGTTTGTCACGATCTTCGTTCTCCGCTCGATTACGTCGAACACGACTCTATATTCTCGTTAGCTCATCACTCCGCCATGCTCTTTTTCTTCCCTCGCGTGAACGCGACGTTGCGAAAATACGCGGCTCTCGTTGCAAAGTTAAATTTCTAATTTACCCGAGAGTTCGTGTTTTATCAGCTTCTCCTTTTATGTTAAAAAAAAAAATAAAATAACCCTCCTTTGATACATGCAGAGGCAGATGGGTGTACACGGCTACCCTAAATTATCCTTACACGATTCCACAATGTTGAAGCGATATTAAGTTACGCGGTTGAAAATTATTAAATTTCATATAACTAAGGGGGAAAATTGAATTACGCATACGCGCCGTTCGCGCCCTGTTGGGCGTTATCGTCGGCCGCGACAAATGAATCCTGCCGAGAAGTATAAGATAGAGGATGAAAATGAAATATATATATATATATGTGTATATATATATATACGTATGTGAATATAAACTTCAAGTAATTTACACCTGGATGAAGGCTCTTCTCTGAAACGTGCTCTTAAACCAATATACTAATATGAATATGTTTTATCGTGCCTTGATTCTCCTAAATCGGTTTTATGCGCGGGGCTAAAAAAATTCTATAATGCGCGCGCACGCGCGCGCGTGTGTGTGTGTGTGTGTGTGCAAGATAAAAATCATAGGTGATTGCGTATAATTAACTTTTTTCCATTCATAAAAATCGCAGCGCAACTTTCAAGGAAAAAACCGCCTATTTTAATTCCCTATTCATCGCACCAAGGAAACGCGATGATCGCTCTTAATACAATAAGTCCTGCTCTGCATGCAATGCAAATTATTAATCTCTCGTATGTAATAGCGGCAACTCGGGAGGAGGGCGGGGCGGGCAATTAGAAACAGCCGCTGAACTCAAAATGTCAGTATGGCGAACGTTACGAAAATTAATATCGAAAATTCGACACATCGATGTGTTGTTTTATTGCAAAATCGACATGAATTCCG
The DNA here is from genome assembly GCA_018907035.1 of Sycobia sp. Sy_11. Classification (NCBI taxonomy): domain Eukaryota; kingdom Metazoa; phylum Arthropoda; class Insecta; order Hymenoptera; family Epichrysomallidae; genus Sycobia; species Sycobia sp. Sy_11. The sequence continues at coordinate 281,991 of JACCIC010000180.1, read as the reverse complement.
TATAGAGAGTTATTTGTTCTAATTGTTAATTGCCGTCGCTCACTTAGCGCGGGCTTACTTCCCCTACAATTTTCCAAGGTCGTAAATAATATGCATCGCGCAAAGCACGCAAATCATATATGTATTTATATATGTATACATATATACATATATATATATATATATATATATATATATATATACATATACATGGCCGCCGCCTCCACTTGCTGCCGCGCGCGTCGATCCAATTTCAAGGGAAACGTCGCGGGGTTTATCTGGAAAATTGACGGCGCGCACCCGGGGCTTGATCATACGTATATATATGTATGTGTGTGTGTGTGCCGAGCACACGATATAACGCGAAGGTGTACGCGCGTATTATATGCCTGTATATACACACAACCCTTATTTGACGGGAATTTATTTCGTATACGAAAAATATTATTATTATTATTATTATTATTATTATTATTATCATCATGGTTATTATTCGATTTCGGGGGCAAGTGCCTCGCGACGGCCGGGGGGCGCCTCTATAATGAATACATGAATTTCTTAGCCAATCCGCTGACGTCAGTTCCCATCGACCACAAGGATTTATAACGATCGGCTCGGCTGGTATTTTTCAGAAAAATTTCAGTCGACCTGAGCTCCCGTCGATATCCATGTAATGGGCGATGGATTTGCCGCAATTAATTGTTGCTCGCGCGCACGCGTCGTAATTGGGCGGGATGCCGGAGCAGAGCTTGAATATTACATTGTTCGAAAAAGGAAGCGAGCTGCCACGTTTATTTACGCATGCTCGCCCGTAACTAAAGAATTCCGAGCATTTTCCCGGACTCGGTTATGGAATTTACTCGATCAATATATACATATAATATCAAATATGTGTGTGTGTGTGTGTGTGTGTGTGTGTGTGTGTGTGTGTGTGTGTGTGTGTGTGTGTGTAATATCTGATTATTTATATACAAAATGGAGTATTTCAACAAATTGGAAATTTCCGTACTTCCCGCAAATTAGATTTTGTTCGAAAATGTTCTTTCGAACATCCTTGAAAAACTTTATATTAAGATAATAATGTTGAATTCGCTGCGCGAGAATGCTTGTAAACTTCGAAAAATCAATATCTGACAAAAACAGAGGTGGCGTTCAAAAGGAAGCCGCAAAAATACGAAAAGACGGTAAAATCATTACATACTGTTCGACCTTTAACCAGACCTCATTGCTAAACAACATTTATCAAAAGTTCAAAAATTATGCATGCATGATAATTTGCTAGAGCTCGTCGCGTATATACTTTCTATAAATATATATATTGTTTGCTTTCGGTATACGTCACAAATCATGTAAAAACATCTGAATTTCATTTCTTTCACCAAGCAATTCCATACGATTGTTTATCGTAACGATTTAATAATCTTTAGTCCTGCATTGTCAAATTATAGATTGTGCTTATGTCGACTGTTATGAATGAAATTAATAAATATTTTTATCGGTCTCTTACGGTCTTCGTACGACGACATGCTGTAACGATATAACGATAATCGGACTGTTTACAATCGTTCCCCGCAGAATACAGAATGAAAATTACTACTAAAAATAAAATAAAAATTTAATTTAATTCAGAATTATAATATAAAATAATGCACATTTTATGTTAGTCATTGCATTGTTAAACGCATATATATATATACATAGACAATGCGCGTATCGCGCGCGTCATCCAGAAAAGCGAACCGGCGCATTACCGAAGATCCCGGCAAGATTCGTCGTTCGCAAATGAAACATCATTTTAATATCATATCCACAACATGACTCGGCGCGTTTTCGCGCGTAACCCGCGCCATTTCGCCCGGCTCTCTCGAACGCATTAATAAACCCGACACCCGGGGGGGGGGGGGGTTAGGCGCCTCGCGCCGTTAGTTTTTATTTCGAACATTATGCCCCGCCCCGACTACCCGCTGCCATTTTTTCGCGAGATGATAAATACGTCTTGTTTTACATAAAACCGGCCTCCCCTCCCATCCACCGCCGCCCGGCTTTACAAAGCTCGCCGGACCGTGCGAAGCTTTTCTCTCCTCCGGAGCTTAAATAATTTCTCGGGATTCGCTCCGCGCCGGCTTCATGAAATTTAATCCAATTTTATTTACAAAACGAGATGGGCTCTTTCTGTAAACTAAATGCCGTTCTCGCCGCTCATTGATATATAGTTTATGAAGCTTTAACATTTGTCGAGAAACATTAATTCGGCGAAATTTTCGATGTAAAATACAAATGAACGCCGTCTGCTTTTTATTGCTTTTATTAATAATCTCCAATGTACAATTTCAACATTATGACCTTATAAATTGACTTTTCATCAATTGGACGGTTATTATCAGGGTTAATCTAGTTGCTTAAGATACTTTTGTATTTGTTTATCGCAATATCTGGAAAATAATAAGAATAATAATAATAATAACCTCTTCTCGATAAAAACTTTTATCACAGCTTTTGCTTCGTTGTTCGATTCTATTTCTACCAAGAAATTGTACGCTTTTTCAATTTCAACGCGAAAATTTTGGGATAACGGCAGCGAAGCCGAAACTTCGTGTTTTCGAGCAAAAATTACTTCGATGATCAATTTGATACAGAAATCGAAAGCGACCCCCGGATAAGGAATGACGCGGACTTTCGACCCGCCGCCAGGAGGTACTCTTATCGCCGACGACCCGGATTATCGACAATGCGCAAATTATTAAATTTCTCGAAAATCTACATTAAGCTCGAACGAGCCAGCGAGCACTTATGTTCCCGGCACGAAATCTCACCGCGTCCGAACAATGGGATTTCGACTTGTAACAACTCCGAACATCGATCGTGGCACCGACGTAAGGGCACAATGCAACGCGAAACACTCGTCTCGCTCTTTTGCACTGTTCTTTGGGCAAAAGTGGCACTTGCCGCGGCTTGTATCGAAGAGCGTTTCTTTGTCGTCGCGCCAAGAGCCTCGTCGAGGGCGCTCGCTCAAAACGAACTTGCAGGGATTAAATTTTTATTACGAAATTTTGCTCTCCGCTTTATTGTGCAATAATTACTTTTTTCCATATATATACGTACATACTGATTATATATATATATATATATATATATATATATATATATATATATAAGCCCTCGCTGTTTCATAAGACGCTTTCTTGCAAAATTAAAAGCGGCATTAAATTTTCGGTTAATCACATTATCGAATGCAATTACGAGCAATGCGCAGCCGTAAAGTCCTTCGGCTATCACCGCGGGGCCAGAACAAAGCAGTTCGCCAAGTACATTAGTTTATATACCTAATGTAATTGTTAAAACCGCCAAAGAGGAAATGAAGAAAGAAAAAAAAACAAAGGAGAGAAAAAAATTGGATCGACCCGCGAGTATAATACAATGGGATCGCGCGTAATGCTGCTTTGTGAATGGAGCGTTCGAAACAAACGAATTAAACTCTGTGTATACGGCACTTAAAGTAAGTAGCGTTCGGGGATGTTTTTGTTTGTTTTTCTTTTTTTTTTTTTTAATGGAACAATAGATAATGCGGGATCAAATGCGCAATGCTGCTTTATTTCCATGATTTAATAATAAATTATCGAGAAAAAAAAAATATATATATGTGTGTGTGTGTGTGTGTGTGTGTGTGTGTGTGTATGTGTACGCGTGCGCTCGCGCTTGTATGTATGTATGATTTTCCTGCTTTCCATGAATATTATGAATATATTTACATCGTTTGTTGAAAATAATCCTGTATATATAAAAGAACACAAGATTAAATTATTTGCCGTTTTGATATTTTAAGAGCGAATTCATTTATTATGTCTTCGTAAATCAGATTGGCTGTTTAATCTGCGAAAAGAGCATTCGATATATTCTTTTAGTATTTCCAAGTTTCCACAATTTTCGCGATGGTCATGATACTCAAAAAATGACGAGAAAAAATATACAATTCATAGAAATGATTATGGACATAGGTCGTTTTAATTAGGGTCATAAATTTGAGATAGGTAACCCTTTTTTTGTCAAACTATCTTTATCGTACATTTCATCCACAACAATAGAAGACTTTTTAATTTCGTTAGCATTGAGCTCTTATAGTCTAATAAGAAATTAAAAATATTAATTAGTTTTTTCATACTTTTTATTGCTTCAAATTGACAAGACAAATAAATCAAGTAATCAATAAAGAACCTCGATTTTTTATGATTATCATCAACAGGCTTATACGATTTCGTTAAATTTTATGATTTTTTTTTAATAATCATCAAAATGTTCTCCAATATCTTTTGTCTCATTTATCCGTCTTAAAATACCGTGCTATAGTATTTGATTGAAAAAGTGTAAGTTTACGGACCAAAAAATTATTCATCCAGTCACTCAAATAAATGAAAGGGACATTTACCGATTTCCATTTCGACGTTAATGATAAGCTTACGCGAAGAAAACTGCGCTCTTTAAATTTGAACGAACAATACATTATTATTGTTAGATACATCCGTTCGAGGTTGAGCGTAATTGTATTTTTTGTTGTTGTTGTTTTTTTTTTTTTCAATTAATATTTTCTACAATTTCATACGAGCCCTTCATCCGACAATTGGTCACTGAAGGCAGTACTGCACGCGACAACGACTCTCATTTTATTATGCCACCGCTTGCTTCCGCGAGCGCCCGTACGCGCCCCCCTTCCCCAATTTGCACGTTTAATCAGATCTCTAAATATAATTACCCAGCCCCGGCTGAAAGCGCATTTACGCGCTGCCCGGCTAAGCGCATGTGCGTACGTAGACGCGCCGCGAGCGCGGCTTAAATGAATTAAGAAGAAAAAAAAAGGAAGAAGGAAAGGGCGAAAGGAAGAGAAGAAAATATGTACGCTAGATACCCTGTCCGCTCGTATATCCGCGCGAAAGAGCGACAGAGACAGAGACATACAGCGAGAGAGAGAGAGAGGAAGAAAATTATCCGCCCACGTCTCTATCCCGCGTATAATCCCGCGCGCGATAGAGAAAACACCCTCGACTGATACGTCTCTCGCTCTTCGCCCACGCTTTCTCGATACATTCATTCACACGCACACGGGTGTATATATATATATATATATATATATATATCCATCCGTGTATATCTATGTATAATATATGTATATATATACACGCACACGCAGATGACGCTGAACTACGTCGTCTCGCTGGCGGAGATCGTCCTGAACGTCCTGACCCGCGACCGCTTCGCCCGCGTCTGGAACGGCATCCAGGACTTCGACGAGGGCTTCGGGCACCTGGCCCTCGGCGCCCCGGGGCCCCGGCCGCGCCACGGCCGCGGCCCTCCCCGTCGCCGGCGGCGCTCGCCGGCGATGAGGCGGGCCCGTCGCTGGGTCTGGGCCTGCCTCGCCCTCAGCGTCCTCGGCTGGACGACCATCAATCAGCTCGGCCTCCACGCCTTCCACGAGGACTACGTCTGGAACATCGGCTATCTGCTCACCTTCGTCGGCAGCTACGTGGCGGTGCTGAAGCTCTGCGGCCTCGTTTTCCTGCTCGGCCAGAGGTTCGCCTATCTCAACGGGCTGGCGAGGCGGGCCGGACGTCGGGGCGCCGACGTCACGATCGGGGTGAGCGAGAGAGAGAGAGAGAGAGAGAGAGGGAGACAGAGTCCGAGTCTGGATTAATTGGGGCGCTCGCCCGCCACTCTCCCTGCGTTCTTTCTTACGTATAGAGACACCGTGCGGCAGGGGGGAGCGGGGGAGAGGAGGTCGGAGAGACGAGGCTCCATTGACGCTCGAGGCCGACGCGGGCTCTCGCTGCAAAGGTCGGGGAATCCGTGCTTTTACTCGACGCGCGGTTGGCGGGGAGGGGGTTGGAAGGGGAGTCGCGCTCGAGTCGGCTATACTTGTGTCGTTCCGGGCCGCGGCTTTCGATATTTCTGCCTATTTTGTAGATAGTTTGGCGATACAGAAAGAGTCGGGCGATTTTATTCCAAGCGGTGATTGATCGGGCAGGCAGAGAGCATCCGCAAATACGATATTCGTCGGATGGGAAAAGTTTGCCGGCGCGTATACTTATACTTTATATATATCGAGCTCCCCGGTAATCCTGTTTGATTAAGTGAATTCGACTATGAAACCGAGACGGACCGGGCACTTATTTCGTTCAAGATATACTATATACTATATATATATATATATATATATATATATATATATATATATATATATAAGAATTAAAAAAGAATAGAATAATATACTGGGAGAAAATCGAGAAGAAAATGGTTTAGCAAAAATTGCTATTTTTGTTTATACGAATGAAGTAAGCAATGAAACTAAAAAATATTAGAAATGTAAATTATTAAAAATTGGAGCCACTTTTTTAGGTATAAATTTAAAGGAAAATAATTCATGAAATTCTATTAAACATTCGAATACAGTATAGTATGTTTTTTTTTTTTCATACATACGAAACATAATACTTTTTACGAAATCTTTAGCTCTGAACAATTGTTCCAATAATTATTGTATATACTTTATTTGATACAAGAATTGTATTGCATTGTCCGTATGAATTGCGCATATTCTCTAACGGCTACGAACGCTTACTTACGGAAATATTATGAAAATTTTAGCAATTTTTATCGTTATAATATTATAGAAATGTGGCTGATACGAGATGAAAAATAAAAATGAAATTCAAGTATTCAAGGTGGCGATATAAAGTTGAACAAACAGAATAAACAGGCTATTGTGGACGTTTCGTCCAAAGATACGTGCCGAACTCGTCAATCGGTTGGCAGCTGTCCTAATTATACAACGTACCCTGAAAAGACAGTTTTGATTTTCAATGCTGATCAATAGATGGACTTTAATAATGGACTTATAATTTTATTGTAGTCGGCCGATACAAGCGAAACTGATAAATTTATTTATCGGTCTTGCGGTTGTTTTTGAGAAACTTGAAATAATATAATTATAATGTCGGCCGGACTGTCCTTGTTCGTAATCGCCCCTTGTTTAGAAGTTGGAATGAAAAAAAATAACAATCTATCCCTATATGAAAAATTGTTTTCCCTATCTATAACGTCCAAAGTTTCGAGCCGCCTCAGGACGACAGTTTGGCCCCGTCATCATAAGCGCATTATTTTAGATTGTCGAAAAGACAGCAAGACCGATAGAAATATTTATTAGTTTATAGAATATTTAGATATTAAATCTAATGGAGGGAATGAAAAAACTTTCTGCTTTATGTAGATTTATATATATATATGTATTCTAAATGGAAATAATTATCTTTATTTGTCACTTTTTTCTCATCCTTTGTCGTTCTAGAAAATCGAGACGTCGTACAATCACCTGCTGACCGTCAGCGAGAAGCTCAACGACATACACTCGTGGTCGTTATTTCTGTTTCTCTTCAACCTGTTCTGCCTCGGCGTCTGCAACACGTACTTCTTCGTCTTCTGGACGATCGTGGACGCGAGCTACTTGAAAAATCCATTGATCGTACTCTGCGAGTTCTGCTGGCTGATCATTTTTCTCGCCCAGCTGGTACTGATCCACATAGCCTGCCACTACGCCTCCCTCGAGGTGAGCGCCGTCGACGCAGCGCCATGAATGAATTCCTCGACACGCCCCCGCCCAAAGCCCCCTCACGTCGCCCATTTCTTAACTCGCCCCAGTCTCTCTGACCCACATAATATAATCGTTCCCCCTTTACCCCTCCTCATCTCCCCACCCCCCCCCCCACTTGCTGATGCGACAAACGCTATATATATATATATATATATATATATATATATATATATATATAGTCATTATTATATTTGTGAGTGCGTGAGTGTAAGAATCCTCCTTTTTACGTTTCAGGCGAATCTCATGCCGCGCATCCTGTTGGACTGGCGCAGACAAGTGTATCGACAGGGCAAACAACAAGTATATACAGTTTATATAGATATACAGATCCGCGCGTACCTCTTTTTTTTTTTATCGCACAAATTTAATTTACGTTTCCTCTTCCCTCTCTCTCTCTCTCTCTCTCTCTCTCTCTCTCTCTCTCTCCCTCTCTCTCTTATTTTATCCACGCGCATTTGTACAAGCTAAATCTATAAACTCGCTTTTTCGATCCTGCTGCAGCTCTTATCCCGGGGATTATTTTTATCGGAAAGCCGTTAGAATGGGCGAAATCAGTATAGGAGTAAAAGCCTCGCTCGCACGGTGCACTGCAGCCGGAAAATAAATTATTCCACATATACATATACCATCGGGCGGTTGCACTTTTTAACGACTATTACCGTTGGCTTTAAAAAAAAAAATTGAAAAAAAGTAACGTAGAATTAAAACATGCGTATTACTACGTACTTTTAGATTACATACATAGATATAGATATATATATATATATATATATATATATATATATTTTTTTTTTTTCATTGAATGTTTATAATGATTTGCAACCGTTTGTTTCCTCCCTCGACTTACCCGGCTCATCAGGAATTCAGTTCGACGCTACACTTCCTGAATCGAACTTTCAGTTTCACGGCCGCGGGCTGTTTCAACGTTAACCTGCCCCTGCTGACCACGGTAAAAAAGCATCCCTAAGAATTTAATTACGATCTCGACGCCAGTATCGAGCCTCGATCCATTAATCATATTATCATTCGATTGCAGACCCTGGGCTACCTCACCACCTACTTGGTGATTCTCATACAGTTGCCGGGTAGCAGCAGTACGTAGAGACGGAAGGGCCGGGCAGGGCCGGCGGCGCAGCGAGTCGCGCTTACTCTTGCCGTAGACGCCGAATCGCCAGATCTGCGACGCGGCCGATCGCCACGTTTGCGTGAATTATCGTTACGAATAGTCCGGCACGCGACGTCGATGGCGAGATCGGAGGCTAATTGACAGATCGCGTGCGCGCGACGCTAAAATCGATCGAAAACTTTATCGGTGAATTCGCTGGAAGTGGCGGGAGCAAGTCGAGATCGAACGGAATACCAACGAGGGCGAATTATCGATCATCGCTGGATCGCGGTAATATAATTGCCTTGGGGCGACTAATTATTAAAGTAATACGACGAGGTAAGAATCGATAATTGCAAAATTTCCGTTATTGAGTAATTACAAGGAAAATGGATTGGAAGGATGTAATTTTATCATGCTGGCAGACGAGCGCAAGAAGTTCTTTTATATTTTTTTTATATTTACAAAAATTAATTGCCGCCTTCGTTACGGAGTTAGTATCCAACCAGAAGTGGCAAATATTCAATATTTTTCTTCAGGAATCGCTTTAGATCTGACATAATTTCAAAGCAAAAGAATATTAACGGATTCCAACTGTTGGAATTATCAGTGTTGTGTAAATTAGCGTATAGTTACAAAAAAAAAAAAAAAAAAAAAAAAAAAACACGTCGGTAGCTGCAGCGGTGAAATTTTTAATTTAAGTGAAATAATCAGCGAACGATCGGACAATTTATTATTTATAATTTCTATTCATACGCCGTACACTGTGAAACTTTTTGTCGAGTCATGCAATGGGAAAATGTATATTCTTTTGCTATTAATCAATGTATGAAACTATCTTACCGTATCTCGCTCGAGAATAAGGACGTCCGCAATGTCTATTTGTCCACCTTTTTATAACTGCACTTACCGCCGTCATTTTCTCGCGATCACCCGGGACACTGTCCCAATCCTTGTCCGTCCAGCTCATTCCATCCAATTCCCATTGCTTACTACTTAGCTCGTCGCCGATAACTCGTACCCCCCCCTTTTTTTCGACTCTTATACAGGGCCCCCGGCCTCCTATCTGCACTCGCTTTTACACCGCGTCCATATACTCCTACGCACGTGCATGATGGTGCTGCAATCGCAACGACAACGACGACAACAACAACAACAACAACAACAGCAACAAAAAAAAAAAAAAGAAAAAAGAAAAAAAGAAAAAATGGAAGACTGCAATCAAACGTGAAAGCTCTAATTGTATACAGGCGGCTATAGAGGGCTCCGGCGTAAAAACTCGCTCTATTAAAGCGAGGACAGACGAGCCCTCGAGCTTTAATTTGAATTCGCGCGCAACGCGTAACGAAAAAAAAAAAAAAAAAGAAACAGCCCCGCGGTCAGCCCGCACTCCTCCATCTCGCTTTTAAACGACCTTTCATAAATCCCTCTCTCCATCTCCCTGCCGCCGTCCGCGCGTTCGGCGGCGTTCGTCGCCGCAGCCCCCCTCCCCGACCCTCGTCCACCCACCGCGGCGCGTTCCGAATGATAAAAGTGCGAAGCGAAGAATGCGCGGACCGGATGTAAAAAAAAAGAACAGCAAAAAACGACGAGAATGCACGCGTGCATTCCTAGGCGTGGGAGTATATATATATATATATATATATATATATATATATATATATATATATTCGACGCGCGTCCCTCGTAATGAGAGAGGCTTGCTTACGGTCGTGCAACCCTCCTGCACATCATCCCTCGCTCGACGGAATGCGCGTTGGCGTAGCGTATCTGTGTGTGTGTGTGTATATATATATATATATATATATATATATATATATATATATATAATCGCGGCGGCGACGCGGCGCGACGGCTTTATCAAGCAGACGCTCGTTTTTTATATTCAAAATATAATCAGGTATATATAAGTGAGTAATGGAACAACCGCAGAATATTACGTAGACGTGCATCTATCCGAGGAGGTGAACGACTCGGATTAACCCGGGAGGTGGGGATTTTATGCGCGCCCCTTGCTAAATTGGCGAGGGAGAGAGATCCTTTGGGTGTGGGGGGCTGCGTTGACGCGTCGAGAGAGCGAGAACTTTCCGGGAATTTTCGCTAAGACATTCCTCAATTGCAGCGACTGTCTGTTATAAAGTCTGTATTCTACAACAACCTCTCCCCCCTCCATCTCCGCGAACTTTTGTATCTTCAACCGCGCACAACTTTGACATTTCGCGGGGTGTGTTTAATTTTGCCGCTTCATTAAGCGATGTTTTGGAAATAGAGGGAGAAAAAATAACTTTATAATCAGGATCGAAGCTAGGCCGTATAAGCGAGATTTCACCGGCAATGAAAAGGACAATCAAGGAAATTCGGGATTCTGACGAATTAAAATTTTTCATCAATTAAATCGTTCAAAATTTATTCAGATGATTATAAAATACAAAAGATATATCGATATATTATATTATTTGTGCATAGCAGGCGTTTGCTACAGCAAAGTCGATTAGAGGTATATATTACCTTAAACATTATCAGATTCATTGCTTGGATTTACGACTCTGTGAAAAGCAAAGAATTTCAATTTAAAATCAATGACGTGCCTCCCGCCGAACAAGCACTACGATTATGTTATTATAGCTTGATTTCTAATACAATTCAATAGAAAATTCAATACGGCAAATACATTTCACTACTCATCTTGCCTCGTCGTCATATAATTATCACAGAGAAACAAAAATCAAGCTACTATGCTGTATACATAGATCATTTTGAAAATGCAAACCCAAGCCCCGAATCTATCGATCAGTGAAACGAAATCAATCAACGAACGGCACTGATTTCACACCGGACAACGACAGAAAAAAAAAACATACTGCGAGCGCCGTAATTACAGGAAAAAAAAAGACATAAAATACCACAGTACAAAACAAGGTTCGCGCGTTGTACAAAGCAATTATCATCCCGAGGAGGGCGGCGCGTTGGCCTCCGCGACGAGAAGAGAGTAGAGAGAAGAAGGAAAAAAAAAACGGGAAAGAAAGGAAACTCCCCGGCCCTCCGCGAGCCGCCGACCGACTCCTCCCCGCCCGTATCCCCGCGGCCGACCTCAGCGGTTCGCCGCCGTAGCCGCCGCCGACCCCTCCCGTCACCCCCCCCCCTCAAGGCAGCCCGTACAGCGTCCCGATGGGCTTCTCCTTGCACGCCTCGATCACCGCGAGCGCCCTCTCCAGCACGTTCTCCTGCACCTTGTCCTCGGCCTCGGTCGCCTTCACGAAGTCCCAGCTGCCCGACTCGGCCAGCGCCCGGAAGTTGGAGGCGACTCTGCGCTGCACGTCCGTCTCCTCGAAGCGCTCCTGGCCCCACTTGGCGCGGCTGCGCTGCGCCTCCTCGGTGACGTCGAGGTAGATGACGAGGTCGGGGGCGGGCAGGCCCCGATCGGGGGCCCGGCACCAGGCCAGCGACTGCTCGCTCGTTGCCGCGCTGTAGGCGGCCCCCGACGCGGCGTACCTGCGCGGACAGCGTGAGAATGAGAATTGAGGCGGTGGCGGAGTTTTATGCTCGTGGTTGGTTTTGCTTTGCTTCTCATGCTCCACGGCTTATACGCATATTATGAATAGTTTATGTTTATATGGGCGCGAGCACGCTAAATCTGTGACATTAGACAGTATAAAGATAAACTCGAATTATTGCCGGACGTTGTACGGAGATTTATACAATTTATATTAATCCATAGTAAATTTAAGATATGTTCCCCTTTTCAATAATTGCAAAAGCATCGGAGATCAGAGTAAAATTCTAGGCCCCGTGTCGACTGACAATATTCGACGTTCGTCGGTATTCTACAAAATGTAAATTGAATTAAGAGAATTCAAATAATATCGTGATTTTCTTTAAATGATAACCCGACATGCCGATTCAGCCGTCTGTAATTATATGTAAATTTTCAAATTCCACGGATCACCGCGTAAAGTTAAATCTTGCTGTTCGATATATTAGCGCGAAGGTAGAAAAAATTGTACAGGCGCAAAAACTTCGTTTGGCTCAATATCAATGTATTGACTTAATACGTGACGAGTTATTGACAGATAAGTAAATAAGATAACAACCTTGGAAAATCTATCGTTTACCGTGAAATTGTACGGGGATCGGATTGCCGATGTAAAAAAGTCGCGTACAATGAGGCAAATGAGAAAAAGAAGCGATAGAATAACATTTAAGTAAAATGTTCACGTTGTATAGAAGATTAGAACTTAGACGGTTATGCAGGTATATATAGAGTTAGATGAAAAAGTACAACCATTATCTTAATCCTCTGTTCAAATTTAATGGAAAAAACTGAGGAAGTCATCGGAAAGTAGCATGTATGAATAGTATTTATTAATTAATTGACAGATGCCTAAGCAATGATAAGTATGAAATGAAATACATAATTTTGAAATATTTCTAACACGTATACCACGCTTAAAATTTCATTGTATATTTCTGATAATTCCGATATTTCTCTGCTGTTCATATAATAATAACATGAATGTGTTAATCAACGTAACTCGTGTTGTTCGCCAATAGTTAAAGTGACTTGTTTTAGTAATAATTTAAATTAATTTCCATTCCTTAATATATTGTTAAGATAAACTTCTCTCTCTCTCCTACTGTAAGATCGCAGCGCTGAAAATACACAAATGTCTCTTTAGACACATTCGTAAACGTCACATCCTCGCCAAACGCATTTAAACCGTGAAAAATCGTACTTGGAAATCTGAATTGCAAATTATATTTACATTACAGCTTTGTACAGTATTGTATTTTCCATTTGAATTCGAATACTTTGTACGATAAATTGCCTGAATAATTGCTAAAAATACTGTAAATATAAGTAAAAGTAATATACGAAATGATTCTTCTCTCAATCCTCATTGTATTTATGTATACCTCGCCAAGTGCATCGCTACTTGGAACTACCGAAGAGCTAAAGAAACATCCAAAATTTTAACCGAATCATATACTGAGAGTAAAAAGTTCAAAATCTACTTCGCCACCACTCCTTATCTCTCGTTCATTATCGCGAACTATAGTAGCATAATTTATCAAAAGTTGAAATTGCGGCTAAATCAGAATTGATGATCGCGAACTTTTAAATTAAAAATACAAATAATTATATTCATTAGACGTTAATAATAGAACTGTATAATATTATTCACAAGAGACTTCATACATATTTTTTTCTAAATTGTTTCATTTCTCAACAATAACTTTCCTCACTCCCATATCACGTTTAATTTTAACGCTACTTAAGATATCATCTTAACGATCTGCGAAGAATTACGACGCCTTTCTTACTTTAGATGACGTATTGATTACAGGACGTTGTAGAATTTACGGCATCTCATAAAGTTACTTTATTATCGCTTAATATAAAAATGAGGAGTCGCGTGAGAATCTGGAAAATGCGCGAAACCGAATAGCTTGGAAATTAACACGGAAGCCCGAAATATGAAATAATTTACAATATACGGATACGATAAGGACAAATTTGCTCTTTAACGCGCAATGATCAGCTCGGAGGCATTATTATTTGCCTACGAAAATTTTTTCCACCCTCCAATGTGTCGTATCTCAAAATCCACGTTTAAATTGTTAGAATACTGAAATTTTAAGCTTTCGAAATTTCAAAAGCGCAGTCAAGCACATTCCACAATAATTCCTGATATTAAACCGAAGTTTAAGAACGGACGGAATGCAGATCGAAAAATTCGGATCGTTTTTTGAACATAAAATTTTTTTCTCATCTGTTCATTCTTTGTTCGTATAATTCAACAGCCACACATCTCATTTCGAGTTTAAACCAGAAAAAAAACACGATAAACCTTCGCTGCTCGCGTCCCTATGCAATTTTTCATTGATAATGTAAAATCCAACGAAAGACAGAAAAGGTATAATATGTATACATATATATATATCTTTGGAAAGTGGATTATCGAACGCGCGCTGATCCAACAAATATTAGAGGATTATACCTCGTAATGAAAAACATTACGAATCATAAAGTTAAGCGCGGAGAAGGAGTCATAGCCCATTACAATTGGACGTATATTATTGGCTCAATTACGAGTTTTCTTGCCCGTAATACGACATAAAATTTAATTATACAAAATTGGCAATTAGTAATGCCAAAAATCAATCAATTTCTGATTTATGTAAATGAATCAATGAATAGATGAAGCAATTTAGTTTATAGCTTAAACATTATCGATTTTTTTTGTATTTATATTTACTTCATTATGTTCTAGGTCAATTAGCTCGTATACAAGTTATTCGGTTTATTATACAAAGTTATCCAGCTAACAAAGGATAAATCATATTTTAATTTTATACTCTGTTTTTCGTAAGCATATAGATATTATTTGCATTACTAATGTATTCGGTCGAATTAGGCAGCATTTAATAGCAAGAGAAGGGAATTGATTGATTTTTAACAGGGACTCGACGGCTTCGCATCTTTGTTTAACGTGTAATTTGGACATTGCCATAACGCGTGGTTAAAGTCCCGGACTTCGTATCCGTAATCGCAGCTCCGTGGCATACATTTACATTAATTTTAACGAGGGATGTCTTTTAAGCTGTTACAGTTACTGCGGCGCCAGTAGACCGAAGTCGTGAAATTTCTGTTCAGCGTAGCATCGATAAATCAGAGCTCGAGCATTTCTTTATCATAATTGTTAAAGTATGCTTTGCTTTTAAATGAGCCCTGCTCGAATTTTAAGAGTTTGGCTATAATTTAGTCTGCAGCTCGATTACCCTTACCGCAAATTTATTCGACAAGTTCATTTCCCATTATACCTATACATGAGCAATTACCCAAGAAATCTGCAATATACTCGTTCTCATTCTCTTGCAGCTATTTTATAAAACATGATGAACCCCTAAAATTTCTGTTAAATTCTAAGGCTCCGCTGCTTGTTTTTTTATAGCGTATGTCATCAATGTTTCTTAAACGTAAGTGGGTAATCGAAAAAACAGGCCTACGCATAAGCTTATAACTAATTCTACAGTGGACACTGCTATTTCTGATAAAATTGTATTACCAATTCATAATGCTATTCTGCAATGAAATTGCAATGATGAAGAAAAAAATTAATTGCGTAATGGACTTTCAAAATTAACGCACAAGTGACATTGATATAAAATATTAAATTTTGTAGAGAAAAGTCAAATAGAAGAAAAGAATGCGAAGAAAAGTCTGTCGACTAATTAATAAAAGGAAAATGAGATACTAGATTGAAGAAAACTGATAGATTTTGAACGACGAAATTAATGCGTACTTAACATATGGAAATGAATGATATTTATATTATTTATATTATATATATATATATATATATATATATATATATATATATATTTGAAGAATTAATTGTAAAGATTACTTTATTTCATTGCTTTCTTTAATTTAAATCAAACTCATATCCATTCGCTTTTATATTTTGTATTAGAAAAATTAAATGTTATTTATTCCTAACAAAATCAATTACAAACTAATTATTTAGTAACCCCATTACTTCCAGTTACCGAGAGAAGCACAACGATAATATAGATTCGATTACACGCGCTTCTATTGATTTCATAAATGCGCAAATTAATGAATTTCCATATGTAAAGTAAATCGAAAAATAATTAAATTACCAAGCTGTCCGCCGTTTCTTCGATGATTCGTTTTCAAAACGAAACGAAATATTATTAGAAAATTATAAGCACGTTATGTTTCTTTTTTTTTCAGTGATACAGATAATTCATATTGCACTTGAATACTGCAAAGTTTTCAATAGCGCTAATAGTCAGATTGCGTAATAAGATATATTACATTAGTCGAAACTGCTTGAAAGCAGCTCGAACTTGGGACCGTCTCTTATGCAATACCTAATGAGTTTAGCTGATACAAAAATTTTATTTCGAAGAGAGAGCTCGCATCACATTTGCCGTCGTTTTTAATAAAAAAAAAAAAACAAAACAAAACAAAACAAGAGCTTTAGCATAAAATGGAACTTCTTATTTTCGGGAATATTTGAGAAAACTTTATTCGAATTCTCGAAATAATGCCAGCTCGTCGATGTCTATACTTGTATCTTTTCATTTACATATTTTATGGATTTAATTTTTTTTATTCTGCTCTTCGTAAATCGATAATAAATGTATTTATTGAGAAAATGGTATATTTTTCTTTAAAAATATTAAATTCCGTAAAGAAAAATTATTTTTTCTTCTTAAAATAAAAAATATTCAACGTTGCAAAAATTTCATTTAGAGATTTGAATTAGCCTAGCATCTTTAATAAGACCTAAAATTTAATTAAGGTAAATGAAAATGCTCTGATAGTGATTATTTTTTTCATTTTAATAAAAACGAGAGAATTGCGCATTATATAACGTTTTACCGTTGTAATAGATCATTACGATTTATTAATTGCAAGCTTGCCTTAACGAAACGAGTGTGTTATATAATATACAATTATTTATCATCGTACTTTTTAAATTAATAGTTTATTTAATTATTAATGCTAAGTGAATTTTTATTAACGCATATAATATACGATACTAAAAAAAAATTAAAAGAATCGTTTAAGAAATCTATTTGAATAAAAATATTGTTTTTTTTAAAGAAGACTTGTTTGATATTTTGTAAAGACCTTTAAAAATAAGTATAGAGTTTTAAGATTTTTGGGTCTTTCATGCATTTTCAATCGAGCCAATTATCGCCAGTACAATTTTTAAAACACAACGGCTTGAAATGTATAATACAATTTAATTAAGAATGGTGTTACTTAAATTGTTCAAAAAATATATTCAATTTTGTATTAAACCGATAGTTCGAACGCTTTATATATTTTTCGTTCCTATTAAAATAAAATCGTGTATTTTTCAATCCAGTGAATTATATAATTTTAAATCCACATTGTATTTTTGAAAATGTAACAATACATTGTTCGCAAATGAATTTTCATTGAGCATAATTCTCAATAAACGATTGTATTAAAATATATCGTGACAAACCTGTCAACAACAACGGTAATTCCTTTTTCAAGTGTCTCCACAATGCTGTCCTTACACTCCCATCGATTGGCCGAGAACAGTAAGTGCACCGCTTCCGGGGCTAGTTCGATCTTCTTGGCTAAATAGTCATTTATAATCGCGCCGATAGCGGTAGTTCGATCTGAAAAGATTCGAATTAAAAGTGCAGTAAATTTTACATATGTGCCATGCGCTATATCAAGATTCGCGCTAAATGCTCGCGGTCGATAATGCATTGCGTTTCATCGCAGCAGGTGTCAGTTTCGTGAAGTTAGTGACACAGAGGTGACATCTACTGTATATTGAACTAACTCGATCTATGTTTACTCCGGAAACATTGAAATACCGCTTACAGTAATATTCAATAACAAAATCATCATATTGACTATTCCAAATAAAAAATTGTTTAGATTGATTATATTTTCAGTGATTCGAGTTATAATTGTGCATTGAAACCTATATTAAATAAACTTTTAAAGTTATCTATCGGTCACAATATATAAAGAAACATCTGGAACTTAATAGAATCTGGTAGAAATCGAATACAAATACACATCTGAATACAGATATTAAATATTAACAAATTTATGTTATACAAATTTTTTATGTCAAATTTTATGATTGTAAATAACTTATTACTATCTATTTTACTATTATCGTTTATTATAGTAGCATTATGTATTCAAAACAATCAAAACATTTGAATATTAAATTAATTTAAAAATCAAGCTGTAGAAATTGTATGATTTACCTGGAAATACACGCTTTTCTGCAGGTATAGATCGTTCTGTAAGTGCATCTATCAGAAGTGAAACCTGTGTCGATTTTCCCGCCCGGTCCAGTCCTTCCAAAACGATAAAAGCCCCACGCATGATACTCAGTTATCAGCTGTTTATATTAGACAAGAATATTACTGAGGTATTTGTATCAAAATAAAAAAAAAGAAAAATATAAGAATTAAACTAACGCAAAAATCAGTTCCGAGTAAAACTCAATTCACTCCACACTCAATAAGTACAAAACTATAAACAATACGTTTTTCAACGTGCTTGTATCACCGGAAACTTAAATTGTTTACAAATGAACAGTGCCTCTTCAATTATAACATATCATAAAGAATAGATCATAAATAAGATTTCAAAAATTCAATAGAACTGGTAAAATGAAAAATACTTGATAATCTAAATGTATTTTCACTAATTTTATAATTCTGTTTCCTGCAACTTCATTAGTTAGCTGAATCTGACTCTGAACCGGCTGAACGCTGAAGTCTGATGTCTGAATGGCTGAACCATGGCTGAACCCTGCAATGCTGATGCTGACATCTAGGGTACAATGTTAGAACCTGAAGAAATAACGTCATAGTACGTCACATTGGGTCACATTTCATAATTCCTGTGCAAAAGAAATAATTTAAATCACGGTGTAAATTAATAAGAAATTAAATCATATGCGAAATAATTTTATAATATACATGCTTATACAGGTAGCAAATAATTATATGTTTCCACTATATTTTCACCTTGTTTTTATTTAAACTTAAAACAATATATTGTATACTCGTATAGTATATAAAACAGAAGTTGGCTTTCTAAAAAGAATACCCCCTAAAATAAAATATGTATTTTATTATGAGTAATTATATATGCGCTAGCTAAATATGATAAATTCTTGATAAACCCATCAAAATTATAGTTTATCTCGTATTTTGTTATACAGTATTTTTATACATATTTAATTATTTTTAAAAAGTTATATTTACTATGAAATATCAATTAAAATACTACCATGCCTAATTATAGTATATATATATATAGATATTTAAAGTATATTAAAATTATTTGTACATTTAAAGTCTACTTTTTTTGGACAAAACATAAAACTTTAGGTACTACAGATATTTAAAAGTTGGATGATGTTAATTCATGAGATTCATATATAGATTACAGTACCGGGCGTGATCTTATTGCAGATTTTACGAAATTCGAGTGCAGAGCGGAGTTGCATATTGCACTATTGCAAGTTTTCAACCCCTGCACCTGCAGAATGCAGGTGAGTGAAAGACTATAGAGATATGGAATGAAGAGAGAAGAAGGAGATAGGGAGAGCGCTATTAGCGTCCGCGCGTGTAATTTATTCTTGTGCAATTAATGTTTTGTCAATGTTAAGTCACTTGGTCAGGTTTACAGTTATTATAGAAAAACTTAATAAACCGCAAACAGTGATCCGCAACATTAGAAAACTCACGACCAACAGCTGTAGGTCGCTACGAATTTCTACTGCAGTTGACATCCTAACCTCCTCAACTCCATTACCGCCTTACCTAAATACTTTATCCGTGTCTCGTCAATCCTCGACTTATCCACTGATTCCAATTGCAATACGTTTTTTAACTTGCCAAAGTTTCCGATTTTTTAGTTCGGCAATGAGTACAAAATATAATTATCCAAAAGCTCGGCGTGACGAAACAGCCGTTGATATTTACCATGGAGTTGAGGTGAGTTTTTTGAGATAAAATTGATGAACATTTAATTTGCACAGTCATGGTCTGTTATTTATAGATTCACGATCCCTACAAATGGTTAGAGGATCCGGATTCTGAAGAAACAAAAGCATATGTTGATGCTCAGAATGCCATCACTTCACCTTTTGTAAATGCATGTCCCAAACGTTCAGTTATTAATGAACGATTAAAGCAGCTCTGGGATTATCCTAAGTATTCATGTCCTGTAAAAAAAGGAGATTCATATTATTTTTATATGAATACTGGGTTGCAAAATCAAAGGTATATTCATTAAACAGCAAGGATCTTTGTTAACTATTGAAGTATTAATTTTTTATATTTTCAGTGTATTTTATGTGCAAGATTCGTTATACGGTGAACCAAGAGTATTTCTTGATCCAAATACATTTTCTACAGATGGAACTGTAGCTATTGCCAATGGGGAATTCAGTGAAGATGGAAGTATTTATGCATATGCATTATCTGCTAGTGGATCTGATTGGAACACCATTCATTTTATAAACACGAAGACTGGTACGACGTTTTGTATGCTACTTCAACATCAGTTGAAAAAAATTGATTCTTACAAACATTTTTTATATCAATTTAAAATTTGTGCGCATCTAAACTCGTATATACAGGCAAAAAATACCCTGAAGTTTTGGAGAAAGTTAAATATTCATCTATAACTTGGACTCATGACAATTTGGGAATTTTTTACGCATGTTATCCTGAACAAACAGAGAAAGCAGATGGCTCTGAAACCTTCACTAATCTTAACCAAAAGCTTTGTTATCACAAAGTTGGTACACCTCAATCAGAAGATGTCATTGCAGTAGATTTTCCTGAACACCCTTTGTGGAGAATGTGAGTATAAAAAAATGTGTTACTTGCTAAAGTATAAAAATTAGTTGCTTTTAATTATTTTTAGAGATGCACATGTCACAGATTGTGGACGGTGGCTGATAGTTATGCCTCAGCAAAAATCTCGGGATAATCTAGTCTTTTTTGCCAAACTTAATACTGGTGAAGATATTAAAGGAAAGCTACCATTAACTCAAGTAGTTGGAATTTTAGAAGCTGATTATGAATATGTGGCTAATAGAGGAACACAAGCCATATTCAGAACAAATAAAAATGCTCCAAATTTCAAATTAATATCAACAGATCTTGAAAATTTTAAAGAAAATAGTTGGTCTGAATTAATAGCAGAACATTCTCGTAACGTGTTGGATTGGGCTACAGCAGTTGATGAGGATAAACTTGTAGTTTGTTATATTGAAGATGTTAAGGTTGGCTGAAAGTTAAATAAAATCGTTTGCTTTCATCAAATTTAATAGATATAATTATTTTAAATACGTTTACAGAATGTTTTGAGTGTTCACAGTTTAGAAACTGGAAAGTTACTTAGACAGTTACCTTTAGATGTAGGAACAGTAGTTGGTTTTTCTGGAGATAAAAAGTATTCTGAAATATTTTACCAGTTTACATCTTTCTTGACACCTGGAATAATTTATACAATAGATCTTAAGAAATCTGAAGAAACGTCAAAAGTATAACAATTATTAATTAGGATATAAATTTTGTATTATTTCAATGGTCTTTTTTCCAATCATAATTTTTTATTTAGGTATTTCGTGAAAATAAAGTTAATGGATTTGATCCAAGTTTGTACAAAACTGAACAAATATTCTATCCTAGTAAAGATGGAACTAAAATTCCGATGTTTATTGTAACCAAAAAAGTAAGTTTATATTAATTCGAAGCTCATTGACTGATTATTTATTTTTATAATCAAATGTAAATTAAATGTTACTGCTAGGATGTTGCATTGGATGGTTCAGCACCTGCTCTACTTTATGGGTATGGAGGCTTTAATGTCAGCATTCAGCCTACATTTAGTGTTACACGAATATTCTTTTTACAACACCTTGATGGTGTTTTAGCTATTCCAAATATTCGAGGTGGAGGGTAAATATTATTAACAAAGATTATATCAATAGATCACATAAAATCTTATTTTACTAATTATATTATCAATTTTTTTAGAGAGTATGGTGAAAAATGGCACAATGGGGGAGTTATAGAAAAAAAACAAAATGTGTTTGATGATTTTCAATGTGCTGCTGAATACCTCATTGACAATCATTATACATGTTCAAAAAAATTAATAATTCAAGGTGGAAGTAATGGAGGTCTTTTAGTTGCAGCTTGTATTAATCAAAGACCAGAATTATTCGGTGCTGCTATTTCTCAAGTAGGGTAAGTTATATTTCAGACAGCACTAATCAATCTATTAAATTACAATTACTGTTTAGTTTCAAACTAATATTTTTATGAAACTACTTTAGTTGAATTATAATACCTCAAACAACTTTATATAGATTCATACAAATGTGTAATTATAAATTAATTATAGAAAATTATAATGGCGATTAAGATATATAAGAACACATTCATAATTCCCAGTCAATTTACATTTTATTGGAATATTTTATTAGAACATGAAGGAAGCATGTTCATATTAAGTTACAATTAGATTTAATGTTCTACAGCCTGATGGATATGCTGAAATTCCACAAATTCACCGTTGGCTATGCCTGGACGTCTGATTATGGTAGTTCCGATGACCCTGAACAATTTAAGGTTCTTCTTAAGTACTCACCTTTACATAACGTGAAGCCACCAAAGAATGGAGGGCAATACCCCGCAACATTCCTTTTAACGGCTGATCACGATGATCGAGTGGTGCCATTACACAGTTTGAAATTTATAGCAACGCTACATCATGAAATCGGTAGTCTACCGCAGCAAACAAATCCATTACTTATTCGAATCGATGTTAAGGCTGGACACGGAAGAGGGAAACCAACAGCTAAAGTGGTAAAGTATATTAATATTTCACTGAACTACTCGAATACCATAGAATTCGTTAAACTTTTATAACAATCATGACATTTCAAATAACATTATCAAGCTTAGATGCATAAATTTTATTTTGTAAAAATTATCTTAATAATCATATTAAGAGATAAACGAACAATGTACGTAATTTAAAAATGTAAATTTTGGACTATAGATAATGGTATATTGACTATTAATATTTTAGATGATATAAGAAAACATTCACTAACTGTTAATAAAACAGAGTTTTCTATATAAAATTAATTTGTAGGTAATAAACATAAATATAACAAAATATTACTCTATTAAAGACAATAAAATATTGTTATTGCTAAAGTAAAAGTGAATATTAAATGAATCATGTTTATATAATCGGTAGATTTTAAGATCAATGCTCCGAAAAATCTTTTTATATTAGATAATACAGAATTATTTTCTGTTTTGTCTATCTGATGTATTTTTTCCTGTTTTTTTTATTATTTTATTTTTTTTTACAGATTGATGAGAGCACCGATATCTTGTCCTTTGTGGTACAAACATTAAACCTTGAAGTGCATTAATTGTAAATATTTTATACTTCGATTTAATTTTTTCATTATTTGCAAATAAAACTGAAATATCAGAGAAAAGATTTCTGTTTAAAAATTAAAATTTCGTACTATGTTTTATATTTTCTTATATAAATAATCTATTATTATATATTATACTAAATCGTAAATTATGTTATACTATCTATAATTAAATCATAATCTATTATTATCATTATGTAATTAATTTCAAATAAAATCTCTCCCTCTTTCATTCTCTGCCTCTGCCAATATATAATACTCATTTAAAAAACTGCTTAAATGTATAAAATCCTTCAAATCAATTCATAGAAAAGATGAGAAAGTTGAATTTAAAGAACAAGTTTGAAAAACCTTTTTCTTCTAATAGCACTATTACATTGATATAAACAGGATGCATTGAAGAACATGAGTATCACATTCAGTTTATGGGATGATTAAAATTTTTTATCTTTTTCAAATTTGTAAATCAAACATTAGACTTACATTTTATATTATATGTTAACTATTATCTTTGCAAAAGAAGACACTGACTTTGTAAGAATTTATAAATTGAATGTATACAAAAAAAAACCTTTAATAATTTTAGATCTTTAGCCATGAATTATTTATTATATTAATTACAACTTGATGAAACTAAGTTTATATTTTTCAATCATTACTGATAATATACTATCTGCAGTTAGATCATATTTAATTAAAATTGAATTAATAATAATCGCATTAACTTAGACACTTACATTATAATTAAGTGTTGCATATTGCGAAAAGAACTTGATAAAAATGATAGAATATATAAGACTATACTGTATCTGAATTTAATATTTATCACTAGGAATTTTTTTTTTTGATATTTAAATCTATTGTTCTAATATTATACAATTAATTAATTAATTGTAATTAATTAATTAATAAATATCTTTGAATTCCATGTTGGCAATATATTATCATTCCTAAATATCTAAATATTATATCTCTTAAATACGCTTGGACCATACAGAAAAAAGCAGAGGAAAATGGGGCTGAAATAGAATAGAAACATTTTAGTGTAAAAGTACACTTTCCAGAAATAAGTATGAAATTTGATAGAGAAAAGAGAGAGAGAGGAGAGAAAGAAGAAACGCAAAAGTTTTAGAAAATGTCATTAAATAAAAACATTGATAAAAATGTATGTTATATTTTAATTTTTCTGTTAGTATTTCATAATTCATCATAAACGTAGACTGCAACGACTTATGAATACTTTGTTCTGCTCAATCTGTTCGATACATTTTTTATTTATAAAATCACATTCAACTCGTGAGGCATCATTTAATTTCCTTTATATAAATAAAGCTATTATTATTCAGTCGAAGTCTATAGATTAATCAATTTTTTGATTAATTAAAAAATCAAGTAAATCGGCAGATTTAGTCGCTTGAATTTTACTATTATAAAACCAAATCATTGCAAGGAAACAACCGCGTCACATGTATATTGCAAAAATTCCAATCAGCCAAGTTGTAAAGATGAATGCTTATAATAAATGCCAACATTCAGAAATTTAAGGTTGAGTATTAAATACGTTATTTTTTCAATTCTTGTAAGAAATCTTTGGAGTTAAGTTCGAAACAATTATTTTTAAAAAGAAATCGATATTTGTATATATAATTATATACAATTACAATAATTACGTAAACTTACTGCATAATATTTGAGTAATAAAAGCGAATTAATATTAAATAATAAAAAATCGTACAATAATATATACTGAAATATGTAATGTAATTTGCATCAGATCGTTATCATTGTTACACATTTGACGAATTATATACATTAATTATTACAATGCAGGTTGATAACCAGATAATAATCCATATTTTAAACTCAGAATTAAATATAAAAAAAAATAATAGAATTTAAAAAATAAGATAGATTCTTAATTTTATGTTTATGCCGCTTTTTCGTAACGCAAACAGCATTTGTAAAAGGCTGTTCGTCAGTGCCTCGAGTAGCATACCATATATATATACATACAAATTTCAAAAATTCAAAATATTCGTACGCAAAAAAGACCAAAGGGTAAAGCTCGCCTCGACTCGGTTTCTGTCTGACTACAACATCCCGCAGCTGACCTTTGTCCGAAGCCCGGTATCGCGTGCGTACGTGTCTGTACACTGCACATGAGCGCAAGAAGAAGAAAGAAGAGATGATAGAGAGATAGAGAGAGAGAAAAAAAAAGAGCAAGGTGGAAGCCACTCTCGCCTAATAATCCTACATAGACCGTGTATCGAGCGCGCCGCGCCCCCCGGCTCCGAATTGACAATGGAAGAAGAAAAAACGCGAAAATGTAGGCGCGACGCCTTTCGCAAGAGCGATCGCCCCCCCCCCCGAGGGGAGGGGGGTGGAAGTGTAGAAAAACGCGCATTAGCGAGCAATGTATATATTAGAATAAATTAAATGAGCGCATGATCGGCATCTGGAGTAGAGCGTGCCCGCCAAAAGGACCTTCGCTCGTGTTTGACAACAAGCCGCGTGCTCGAGGCGTGCGCCAAGCCGGCTGGTGGTTATATAGGTATAGGTATAGGTATATATATATATATATATATATATATATATATATATATATACATTTTACACGGTCAGCGAAACCATTGCACCGCTGGACGTGCTTTCGGAGCGCGGCAGTGCGCGCACACACATTATCTGGGGCCAATGACCATTGTTACTCTCTATCTCTCTCTCTCTCTCTCTCTCTCTCTCTCTCTCTTTCGCTTTTACTTTCTCCTCTCCTCCGCTTTCCCTATACCCTCCGTGTGTCCTTTTCGCCTCCTCGTATATCGACACGTTGTTTATACGGTCAAGAATCACAGGTGGCTCCTAGATATATATATATATATATATATATATATATATATATATATATATCTTAGAGTTCGATCGAGATCGCACGTGGGTTCGTAGACGCCCGCGGGGAGGGGCATCGGGACGATTCTCCCGAGGCCCGGGCGAGAGCCGCGAAGGTCGCGAACGCGGGCCTCTGTTTATCATCAAACCCTGCCTGTATGCGGCTAGCGCGCGCATACCCACGTACATAGACACACGCGCGCCCGCGCGCTCGCACGCGCGCACACGTATACGCAATGTATAATACAAGCCATTATGAAATTGAGATCGGCGTCGATTGGCCGGCGCGCGGTCCGCGCCGCGCTTATACCCCGAAAACCCGTCGATCTTCCGCGAATTGTTACGGGGAGCGCCGGCCGCAGATACACGCGGGAGGCGGCCGGGGGGCACTACTGATCCCGTCGGTGAGAGGCGAGCACCGCCGGCGATCGAGATAAAGGGCGAAGGAGCGAGATTAACGACTTGAGGTCCCCGCGATCAGGGCGCACGAGGTCGTCAGGTGGAGAGGCGCCCCCGCGATCATCGCGCGACACAACGCTGCAGCGACCGGCGAGGCCCGAGGGGGAGGATTTTCGCTGCGCCAAGGTACCGATATCCATAGTAATAATAGTAATATAGCAATAATAGGCATAACAGCGGTAACAACAACAATAGTGTAGACTTACGTACATTGCAACCGCGCGCGTTATCGTGCCCTCTATTATGATAAATAGCGCGCGGGTCCTTCGCGTCCCAGGCTAGCTCGCTCTTCCGCGGCTATTTTTGTTGTTAATTTTACCGTGTACACACGCATTCATATATATGTGTGTGTGTGTGTGTGTGTGTGTGTGCACGCATGAATAGAAGATAATTCGATGTGATCGGTAAGAGCCCGATGGGGCTAATGGCTCCGAAGTATATTTAAAAGCCTCGAAGGCACGCTCATACGTACATCTGCCTATTTAACTACACGCGTTATAGCCTTTGTAAATATTTTTGTTATTTCATGCAGACCGTTATTTACAAAACTTCGCGTAAATCCATCGAATATACACGATGGATGTACATCGGGCCATCATTTCATACAGCTCGTATACCTTTGGAAAAAGCGAGTTATTATACCAAATCCGTCGCTCTCGCCAGCTCGAGCAGCGTGTATTATATTATTGTTATTATTATTATATATACATATAAATATATAAGTTTAATTTTGCTCGCGCGCTATCAGTACACAATAGAGGACCCGTCGTTGCTCTTCCCAAATATTCGCCGTTGATCGGAATCGGAAGAAAAAAAGAAGAACGAAACCAAAAAAAAAAATCAAAAAAAAAAAAAAAAACAAACTAAACACAACGATAAAAACAATAAATCGTGAATTGGAAGTCACAGCCAGGTCTCTCCCCCCTTCAGTTTCGCAGGTGAACGGAGGAGGAAACGGAGTAAAGGAGCGAGGAGGCGCGGAGCCAGGAGCCCGCGGGGTGCGCGCGTGTGTGCGCGCGCGCGCGAACCGTACACGTACACGTCCGACCTCGTCCACCGTCCTTACCCACCTCCCCCCCCCCACCCCCGCCCAACCCGCCCAATTTCCCCACTTCCCCATTCACCCCCTGCGCCCCGCCCATCCGCCCCAGGATGCGGCCGGACCTGCTACTGCAGAAGGAGCGCCGGCTCACGGAGACGATGTCCGAGACGTCCGAGGGCACGGCCACGACCGCGACCAGCGTCTCCGGCAAGTCGAGCCTCGACAATGCCGACGAGCTCAGGGAGCTCGCCGCCGTGCTCGGCATCTCCAATCCGGACGACCTGCAGCAGGAGCGATTCCGCGTTGATCGCAGAAAATTGGAGCAGATGCTGCTGGGTGAGTCGATCTTAATCGTTATCGTTACTTTTTTAACACTCTCCCGTGCCCCTGCTGTTATATGCGCGTTTGGCTTATTTTGCGCGACCTCTGGAGTGGCTGGGTGGGGGGGGGGGGGGGGAGGAGAAGAGCGATACGTGAGCGCATTACAGGATTCGCGTACTTTTACATAATAGCAAAGTTTTATTGTTGCGCGATTGTAGATTGCAGAAAATTGTAGATCAATTAATTATTGAAGAAAGGAAGAAATGCAGGTAAAAGTTACTGGCAGAAATCGTAACTGTTGTTTTTTTTCTCGTTCGGATTAATGCGCCGTATATATATATTAACGCGAGAGCCGAGCGCGATGCAAGTCGAATTCTTCAGCGAGATGCACTGCAGCCCCCAAGCTCGTGGGTAAAGAACCGCGATAGTCCCTTTAAAATTTCAAATCGCCCAATCATGGGGCCAATTAAATTATTCCAATTCGATCCCCGCGTCGGTCGTACCTTTTCAAATCGAAAATCCGATCCATCTCGATCCGAGCTACGCGCAATAAAGATACGTAATAAAAGCAAAATCGACGGCATTGTTTTTATTTATCCGAGGAGAACGCGGGGCGAAAGGGATAGAAGGATCGGTATTACACATTTACATATATACACACACACACACACATATATATATATATATATATATATATATATATATTGTGTACGTGTGTGCGCGCGCGCGTTAGATCGACTTTGTATATTAGACTGGGGCGCCGCGACAACGAGCGTGTATAAGTGGAGTAAACGACGTCGCGCGGTGCCAGCGTAAGGATCGCGAGTACCGATCGGCGCAAGAATAATAGCACATCAGGTGTGCGCACGAGGTTCTACGTGTATATATATATATATATTGTTTGTAAATAAGATTAATAGCGTGCCGAGGACTATATATCTATATATGCGAGTGTGTACGTTTACGTGTATGTGATATATCTATATATATATATATATATATATATATATATATATATATATATACGTATAGATCTTGATAAGCTGCCTGTAAATCGAGAAGGCAAACACGTAGAACAACGTACATATAGAGACCATTTGCGATTGTCGCGTTCGATCTTTTTCTTATATCCGTGTAACCTCTGTTATAGATTGGAAACGATGAATACAGGTGAATAATTTATTCTTCCTGTTTTTTTTTTGTTTTTTTTTTTTTTTTTTTTGGTTTTTTTACCAGTCCCTGCGATGTATTGCACTCTTTCCGTAAACGAAATTCTTCAGCGAGAAAGTAAATATTTTCTAACGCATATGCAACGCGTTCGTTGCATTAGATATTTCATCTCATTTTTTTGTTATTGTCGTTGCGTTACGCGTTTACCTTGGCATTTAATTTCTTAAGATTGCCGCGCGCGCGGGTTATTATACTTAAGGCATTATTAGTCGTTGATTCATTTCATATTGGAAGGTTACGAAAAGCATGATTAAACTGTTGCAAAGTTATGCTACAGAAGTCGTTAGAGTTAAAAGTAAAAGTTTAAAAAAATTGCCCCGAGGCAAGATTAATAATAATCGCAAAACATAATGCATATTTATGAATGTTGCATGTTTGTAGAGAAATGTATAAATAAAGTAAAATGAGATAATTTAATTATATGAGAAATTTAAAGTTGCTATTATTCTATATCGAATTAGAGAGCAGGCCTTTACATGAGAACGAGTAAAGGCAATTAAAATGTCTTTTTAGATATTTATCTATTGATTTATTTATTTAATTCTCGTCAGTCGTTTCCGGGCCCTGTCTTGGCCATAAATTTCGATCAACACACATTATCGCGAATCCAATGTACGCGATATATTATGTTCAATTATAACGTAAAATATTAAAATTATTTAACGATCGATAATTTATGAAAACTGCACGATCAATTGATTTTTGAAATTTTTACATCTAATGGAAATGAACAATTTTCCGAGGCAGTTTCATATATAGCAGCTATGTGTGTGTGTATGTGCGTATGTATCCGACACTTGAAACTCGTAATGTTTTGATATGAAGTCATTGACCACGGAAAGCTTGTGCAAACGTTTCTTTAGATATATAAATTGTCACTATAATAATTATCGAGATTCTCATATATACGTGTATATATATATATATATATATATATATATATATATATAATATACGAATGAATTATACTTTTGAACATGTAATTGTAAAGCCGTGATAAAATTTCTCTACAATAAAAGTTATAATTAGACGATATAGATTGTAGTAGAATCTAATAATCGCATGTGCTTCCATATCATTGAATTATTTGAGCTGAATACAGAGTGTAACGCTATCCGATTTATATACTATACGATATTATATATATATATATATATATATATATATAGATATATATACATATATATATATATATATATATATATATATATATATACGTATAACTTGCATACATAAAATTCCATGATCACAAAGTTTCGCCCCAGATTTCAAGGCTGCGCTCTGCAGAAATCCGATTAATACATAGCATTCAGAGTCAACAAGCGTGTAATGCATGCCATATATATATATATATATATATATATATATATATATATATATATATCAGAGAACCGCACTAATTGATATCTACATAATATTATATATATATATATATATATATATATATATACACGCATGTATACGATTAAAACCACCCGCCTCCTTTCTCTTTTTTTTCTTGTTTCATATGGCACACGCAACGTCGGCGCAGGCGACGGCAATGGTGAGACCGCCGACATGTTCTTCCACAAGGTAAGCGCCAGCCACCGCTCTGGTAACGTATATGCACACGTATATATATATATATATATATATATATATATATATATATATATATATATATAGCTATATATAAGCCTTCGACGAGCGCACCCTCGCGCGCCGCGCTCCATTGTATAACCGCCGTAGAATAATGCAGTGCTCGCGGAAAATCTCTGAAAATGTGCGTTACCGTAAAGCAATATCGTGTTCCGCACTCGGTCCGGATTCGCGACTCGCGAGGAAGATCGGAAAATACGGCCGAGCCTGCGAATTATGCAATCGGAGCGATGGGAGAGAGAAGGAGGATATCCCGGTTGGCGAGAGCTGTACTTACTACTTCTTTTTTCTTTTTTCATTATCTTCGAAAAGGGGGCAACCGTCGAAACGTTAAATATACAAGGATGGATTTTGGCTCGGAAATACTTTGGCTCGAGTTTTAAAGTGATCTCGAACGCGTTTGGAGCATCAATTAATCAAAACGCACTAGTCGTCCCCGGACAGGCGAACTCTTCGAGCTGCTCTACTCCATTCGAACACTTTGTTCGATATCATCCACCCTTTTCAAACGAACTTGAGACCGCCGTATGTTTTTTTTTTTTTTTTTGTCCAACATCGATGAATTCTCGCTTCGACTATGTATACGCGTATGTGCACACAGATTGATACGCACGAGCTGAAAGAGTCCGTTCGAGCCCCAAAGCCGTGTCGATTTTCAACGATGCTCGAGGCTCGCGACGAAAGGGTTCGGCTCGAAATTGTTACGAAAATCCAGCATTTCGCGTTTATTTCGCGCAATCGTCGCCTTCGTAACTCGACGCATCCCGCCGTTCTTTCATCTCCAAAATCTCGCCGGCCCGACGACTCGCGTTACGGATCCCGCGATCGCCCATCCCTTTCCGAGGCGCCGTAGCGTGAAAACGAGAAGGGAAGAGATCAACAAAGAAAGAGCTTTTGCCCGCAGATCCACGAGCGCGAAACCGGATCGTTAAGCCCTTCCTCGTCGTTCTGTTGCGGCCCGCGCTCTCGGCCACGATCGGAGAATCGTAACGCCGGGGGGCAAGCGCGCGCGCGCTCGCTCGCCGGGGGTTGCGTAAAAGCTGCAGTCCCGTCCTCGGCCACCCCCTCCCCCGTCCCGCCTCTCGCCATCATCTTCTCTATCTATTTATCCGCGCGCGTGTACCTAGCACACAACACACACACACACTCTCTCTCTCTCTCTCTCTCTCTCTCGCTCCCTCACCCGGTGCATGCAGGCTCGGCTGGAAATATGCGGCATCGGCGGTCGTCGCCGCGAGCGCGCGCGCGCGCGCGTTCGCGTGCATTTATTTATAGAGCCGCCTCGAATACCGTTACGGGCGCGCCGGGCAACGTATGGCCATACGCCACCTTGCCTATATAGCGCCTCGGAGCCGCCTTCGCGGATTCCTCGCCACGGCGCTCCGGGCACCGGGCACCGGTGCATCGGCCACGCGCGGGCGTCACACATCCAGCGCGCGGGCCGGCGCGCGTAAAAAGCGCGGTGGCGACACCCGCGGCGGCCGGCCGCGCGCGTGGCTCTTGCACTCCGCTATTGCGTGCGCGCACACGCGGTGTACGAGCCGCGCGGGGAGGGCGAGGGAGGGAGAGAGAGAGAGAGAGAGAGGGAGAGAGGGAGAGTGCGATAGAGCGAGGGGGCGGGGGGGGGAGGAGGAGGGAGAAGCGGAGAGTAGGAGGAGAGATCGGAGAGTCGCCAGCCTCGGCGCCGCGCGCCGTACGCGGTAGTGCGGAATGTAGTGCGCGACTCCACGCCGGCCGCCCGGCTTTCGCACCGCTGCTGCCGCCGCCGCCGCCGTCATCGCCGCTGCTGCCGCCGCTGCTGCTGCTACTCTCTTGTTTTGGTCTCGCGGCGGGCCGCCGCCGCCGTCGCACGCGCGCCGGTCGGTCCCGGCGGCCGCGCGCACCGCACAGTGCCTGGGGGCCTTGGGGCCCGTCCAAGTGTATATAGTCAATCACATACATATATATATATATATATATATATATATATATATATATACATATATATACATATACGTAAAATTAAGCAGATTGATAAGAGAGGTGCGGAGGAGGGAACGATTCGGCCGTGTATCGTCGTCGGTTGATGTAACGTCGGTGCGCGGCGGAGACGCTTCGGCCGAGAGCGCGATCGCGGCGAATATATTATGCAAGCGTGCTAGCTCTATCTGCTATACTGCGCGCGCGCGCGCGCGCTCGCACTCGGTTTTTCCACGCGTGATATAAATATATACATACATACATACATACATACATATATGTATGTGAAACTATATATATATATATATATATATATATATATATATATATATATAGTTTCACATACGGCGGCCGGCACTTTTTGCATACTCTAATATGTAATATGTATATTCGTGTGTAACTACGCGCGTCGTCATCGTCGTCTTCGCCATCCGACTTATATAGGCCCGTGTAAGATAAAAGAGCGAAGACGTCTCGCGCGAGGAAACCGCTGATCCGAATCCACGACGACGAACATATATAGTTCGTATATATATGTATATATGTATGTATATACATGTATAATATGCGCGATCGTGCGCGGAATTCGGGTCGCGCGCGTAGGTTTTCGCGTTTTTTTTATGCACGAGGTGTATGTGTGTGTGTGAGTGCGTGCGTGTGCGCGCGCACGCGCGTGTGTGCGTGTGTGTGTATAAATAAAAGTACGCGGACCGCCTCCTTGCTTTCCACGTGCGACGTATGTACTCGGCGAAGATCTGGTTCCGGTAGTTCTTTCCTCTTGAGGCTGTTTTACGATGGATTGTAGTTTTTGTCAACTGGCTCTATAATATACCGCGACGGATCGCTAAATGTGGAAATCTCTCTACGTGCAAACCGTTGTCTATATATATTTATATATATATATATATATATATATATATATATATATATATATATATATATAGACTTTCTCTCCAACCGAAGAGACCGAATCTATATATCTCGTTCTAATCGGCTAGTCTCTCTGTGTTTGAGAACATTGTGATTGCACTGTACATATAGATATATTTATACACACACACATACACACACACGCGCGCGCGCACACACATATCTATATATAAATTTACAGAATTATAATAATGCTGCGATATATATATATATATATACTGTTTGCCAATAAATGTTTTGCTTCGGTTTTAAATTTTTACGTAATGTGTGTGTGCAATACGCTTGTTTTTGTAAACTACAGTTTAACATCGTTATCTGGCAGCATTTGCAGAACAGTTTATGCATAAGAACGGAAATTGGAAATCAATGTATTTCAAGCGCTGTTGCTACATGAAAAATATTGTGATCGAACTTATGTAAATATTCTTTTTAAAAATACATACAGCATACAGTATTGAAATATATAAGCGCGATTCATTTGATAGAAAATAGAGCTTATAATACATGTGTGTGTTTACTTGACGCGAGATTTCTATTCTATTCGTTATGTATATACGGTATTAATAAAAGGATAAAAAATTTTAAATATATATTTTTAAAATTTAAAATATCTATTAAAAAAAAAAATATTTTAAATATCTACTCGAAATATCGCGAGGATTTTTCCGTACTCTAAAGAACGATTCGCCAGCTCATCCTGAATTTTTTTCTTTAACTTTTTTTTCTTATTGACACTGCCTTCCCCAATTCGCGCAAAAATAATTAGATCATGAAATCGTTCGCGGACCGCGAAGAATTCGCGATCGACGAAAGCACCTCCTCGTGTCGGCGGCGTGGCCGCGATTTTTGCTGACAACGCATAATATCCTCTTCCCTGTGTTGGTGTGTGTGTGTGTGTGTGCGTGCGTGCGCGTGCGCGCGCGCGCTTGTGTGTGTGTGTGTGTGTGTGTGTGTGTATCTGTGAATGTATGTATGTATGTATGTATATATGAATGCAATGTGAAAAAACCGACTCAAAAACAAAACAGAAAAAACGGAAGCGGAGTCACGATTCGCCCGCGACCGACCGAAACGTCGAAAAGACAAGCGTATAGTGATAGCGAACGAAGGTGTCCCGTGAGAGTGATAGAGAGGAAAAAAAGAGCGAGCGAATGTAAGGGGGAGCTCCCAAGCGCGGGGGAGTGAAGAGTATGAAGCAGCAGTCGCTCGCCGATCGTCTTATCGCGTTAAGCTCGCCTACATCACTATAATCGCGCGAGCGCGCGTGCACTGGCCCCTGGCTTTTTCGGATCGGTGGCCTGCTCTCACATTATATATATATACATACACATGTGTATGTATGAATGCAAATCGTTTTGTTTATATATATATATATATATATATATATATATATATATAGACTGTAGTCGCAGCACACGCATGGCTAGCAGAACGCGCAGATATATATATATATATATATATATATATATATATATATATATATATATTATACTATGACACCCTGAGCCGAAAACCGAAGCTCACGTATTATAGCGTCTATCTAAGTGCCCGATTAAATGGCGCTAATGGCCCTTTGGATTGTTGCAGGTCATGGAGGAGACCAACACGTACATAAACTGGCCATCGCGGCTGAAGATCGGTGCCAAATCGAAAAAGGGTACATATACACATACGTGTTAAATGTTAAATATCGTATGTACATGCTCCGATCGAGCTGCTCTGTATAAGCGTGTCCCAAGCAGACTGGTATTTCTTGCGTATCCACACATCCACATACACACGCGCATACAGGCACGTACACAAGCAGATTTGCGATGCTTTTAATGGTCTAATAAACGCGCTCTGCGTGGAAAAACAATTCGCCGGTCTTGCGATCGTCGTGGCTTTCTTTTCCAGCGTGATCGGTACGGCGTGGTTTTTTTTTTTTTTTTTTTTCATTTTTCGTGTGAACAGACCCTCGTCTGCAGCTCTGCAGTGGTGGGTCGTCGATTTCCTTCCCATTATTATTTACGGACGGCGGTTAAACGCGCTGGAATTTCGTTTATTCGGAAGTCGCTTGGGTGGTTCGTATCTACAAATTTGTTGGATATATCGATCTGCGTTAAGTGACAAGCTCGTTCGGGTTTTCGAGCGAATATTTCAGCGACGTTCGCACGATCGAACATTTCGTTCTCTGCGTGAATTTGGAAAATAATTTTTCCTCTTTTATCCCTCTAACTCTAATGTAATTGTAACAAAAAAAAAAATGCCCTCTTGCCCGCTGTGAAATTCTTTTATTGAGTTATAGACGCAAGTATATTGTACATCGACTTCGTATATGCACATGTATTTAAATTATCAAATATTAGAACTGATAATAAATAAATAAAACGTGACAGTGTACATGTAAGAAGCTCGCGATTTATAATATATATTATATATATATATATATATATATATATATATATATATATATATATATACTTAACGCGATAAATTTTTCGAGTAACAAAAATATTAATATATTAATGCGTTCTTTTATCGTAGCACACATTCGCTTCAACATTTAAAAATAATCCTAATCCTTATATATATATATATATATATATATATATATATATATATATAAATATATAATTATATATATGCATATGCACACACAATCGCAGTCAAGTACTTTGTTTTTACTTTTTTTTGCACGCAACGCTCGCTCATAATAATAACAATAAGAACAATAATAGTAATAATATCAAAAAACGAGCACGATTATACACACGCTAGAGCAGCGAGATTACGAGCCCGTTATCATTCGAACGCCAAAGCCGAGCGTGCCTTTACCCTCCCCCTCTTTGTCTGTGTATGCGTAGATCCGCACATCAAGGTCGCCGGCCTGCAGGACAGCGTTCGCATGGCAAAGGAGCAGATAACCCAGGTTCTGGACACTAGGGTATGTCCGCACCTTATTACCTATACATCTAATCAGTGTCCCGCATGCATATATATATATATATATATATATATATATATACATATATAAATGCGTACGTGTAAGAGTACGTGCGCATACATATATATGTATAGCAATTATAATTCGCGCCGTTTTTCCCGCGCAAA
Source organism: Sycobia sp. Sy_11 (assembly GCA_018907035.1). Classification (NCBI taxonomy): domain Eukaryota; kingdom Metazoa; phylum Arthropoda; class Insecta; order Hymenoptera; family Epichrysomallidae; genus Sycobia; species Sycobia sp. Sy_11. The sequence goes on along the minus strand of JACCIC010000180.1, from coordinate 244,693 downwards.
CCTGTGTACACATAAAAAATGCCTCATGCGTGTGCCCCCCATTGCCCGGTCGTAGCAAAACAACCGGGTGACAATGAAGCTGGACGTCAGTTACACCGATCATTCGCACATCATCGGCAAGGGCGGCCTCACGATCAAGAAGGTCATGGAGGAGACCAGCTGCCACATTCACTTTCCCGACAGCAATCGCAGCAATCACCAGGAGAAGAGCAATCAGGTCTCCATTGCCGGGGACATGGAGGGCGTCGAGAAGGCCCGCGCTCGCGTCAGGGTAAACAAAGCATATAATTTATCTACACGCACACGCACACGCACACATGGACACACACACACACACACACCCATATCATATTTTAACATGGTTACATGTAAATTATTAAATTTTACTAGTTATTAATCAACACTAAATTCTCGAATTTGTCTTATGACGCAAGCTTTCACGCAGGCAGTAAATTACACATAAGTAGTGGCAGTCGGACACGGTTAGACATGTCATATTCACCTTAGTGTCACTAATATTGCATAAGAAATGTGGAAAGGACAATGTTCTATTCGGAATTCATGTTTTAAAGTCAAGTTTATGTTTTAAAGTCAATAAAATGAGAATGTAAATTCCGCGGAACCACGAATATGAAGTTCAGGTATCTTACACACAATACCGTATTTACAATCATATTATCTTTTAGTTTTGCATATACTATAGTTCTATTATTAGCTCGTGATATGTTGTGAGATTAATTGACGTAAAAAAATATAGAGCGCATTGTCGTAATTAAAAGGGCACCGAAATTGACCTTACGGTACATGGTGCTCGGCGAACTTTGAGAATGACTTTTTTTCGGAGAATACTGGCGAAAAGTTCCCATTTGCACGAATTAATTGTTCGGGCAATCTCTGAAGCGTATGATTTTAAAAGTCACGATTTTGCCATTGTTCAAACGGGCTCGGCGAACTATATGCGAATCGAGCTTATTTTAATCACGTTGCTTTACGCGTTCATTACACTGTGACAAAGTTCAATTTGTAGCTCGGACTCTGTATGCAAAGATCCGCGGAAATGGTTAGGAGTTTTCTCAAGGGCAATGATTATGAACACACGAGAGTTAGCGGGGGGGGGGGGCAACCAGGACGACACGAGACGAACCCGAATATAAGCAATGTCCTAGGTTCCGACTTTTTTTCTCTGTTTCGCTTTACTGCATGCATTATTAATATGGAGATAATTTTTAATATATGATAATTTAACATACTTCCCAGACCTTGACGCCATTGATTTTCTCGTTCGAGCTGCCGGTGATGGGCAACAATTCGCAAATCGCGACAGGCGCAAACTCGACGCCGTTCTCGACATCGCCGTACATCGTGAAAATTCAAGAAAAGTACAACGTCCAGGTGATGTTTCGCACGAGGCCGAAGCTACACGCGACCCTGGTCGTCGTCAAAGGCTGCGAATGGGAAGTGTCGAAAGTTAAGGAGGCAACCGTACTTCTTATTCATCACATGTGCGAAAATTTAGCAGTGAGTCATATTATAGAATCTATATATGTATATGGGTCCAAGCGTCTGTTTTAATATTTAACGGATATTTGACGCACGCGATCAGTACAACTGTGCATTTGGAATGAATTAATCGTTTAAGCATAACGACGTTTGGAGATTTATGAATTAAGATTATTGCAACGGTATTTCCAGAGCCAGATTCAGGTGCTAATGTCCATGGAGATTTCGCCGCAGCATCACAGCGTTGTTTTGGGCAAGCAGAACAATAATCTGAAAGCTATCATGCAGCGCACGGGCACTCAGATCATGTTCCCCGACGCCGGTGATCCAAATATTCCGAGTTTGAAGAAGAGCAACGTTACGATTACCGGTTCCATTCATAATGTATATTTAGCACGACAACAACTCATGGTAATTTCTCAGCAAGTACTTTAATCGTTTTAATGTTTATGAAAGAACCGCTCCCGGTGCAACGATTTTTTGGTCAAGTTCAAAAATACATTTGTATAAGAATATCTTAAGGATATGACTATCGGGTTATTTCCTATAGCATACATTTAATTGGCTTTTTGTAATTAATCAACAATTCTAATATCAAATTAATTATACTCGTAGAATAATATCCGTGAATACTAATTACCTGTAAACATAATTCAACTATTAGGATAAATAACACTAATAATGCAATATTGAGAGTTACCTCTGTTTTGTTTTTCTCATAAATTCAGGGTTCTTTACCATTGGTGTTGATGTTTGATTTACCGGAGAAGTCGATTAATTCTGTTACAACAGACGACGTATCACGGCTGATGCAATCGCTGGACGTTTTTATCAACGTTCGTCATAAGCCCAAACAAAATACTCTTTCAATCGTGGTCAAAGGTATCGAAAGAAATGCCAGTAACATTTACGAAGCCAGAAGACAACTTCTAGGTTTGGATGAATCTAAGGTCACGGCTGATATACCACAGACTTATCTCGTGCCAAATTCAACAAGCTTTATTCTGCAAGGAGGTTCCATTCCACTGGGACCCTTTATAATCAACGGTTAGTCGTCACGGAAAAGTATCGGCTACATTAATTAATTGATAATAATTAATAATTAATATCATTTGGACTAGCTTGGAACGGCTCACATATAGCGGTAATTGATTTGGTCCAGATTGATGCTAGCTGACTCTGATTACCTTCAAAATAGGCCTCGTAAAGATTCAATATCCAACGCTATTCCTTTTTAGTAAAAAAACTATTTCTTTGATTAAGTTAATTTGAGAAAAACACTAATTTTAAATAAGAAAGTAACATATATTAATATTGGAAGAATGTTAGATCCTAAAATTGTGCCAGTAATTCGAATTATCTCGCTTGATATGAACCAAATCCATCCAAATTGAGCCTCTACTTGTAAGGTTGAAAATCAAATCGTAATTATTCTTCAAAATGTAATTTTTTAAACCAGTATTATTTGTCACTCGAGTCCGTTATATCGATACTTATCATTTTCAGAAAACATCCCAAACACCAATTTAAATTCCGTGAGTACTCCGCCGCCGTCCTTCTGCAGCATGTCGCCGTCGTCGCTGCACTCGTCTCCAACGAATTCTGTGAATTTCCCCACCCACTGGACGATCACCCCGGTGCCGCCGTCTCTGTTTTCGCCGATTGCACTGCATCCGAACCACATCACACCGGCGTACGCATATCCGCCGCACATTAGCCACTTGCTGACGATGCAACAGCACCAGCAGCAGCACCAGCAGCAGCAGCAGCAACAGCAGCATCAACAGCAACAGCAGCACCAGCAGGCAATGCAAAACGTGAGCAAGGGCCTGATGGGAATGGGCTCGCAAATGCACTCGAGCAGCAGCAGCAGCTTGAGCGGCTCGCTCAATAACGCTTTTTTAAACGGCATGAGAAACGGTTTTTTCTCAAGCGGCAGCAGTAAGGACAGCAGTGGTAAGAAATTTTGTATATAAGTGCGTTTAATTAAATACGTAATCGCTATGAATTGTATTTTTCACCTAAACTAATACATATGTTATTTAACATTATCTATATCGATAGAATACAATGCAATAATGACAGAAAATGTTTAATTATTTTAAGCCTTCTCTTCAATAAGCAGTGTTTCGAGTTCACTTTCAAGTCCGGCTTTAAGCCCCAGGAATGTATCGCCGATCGATCCAGATTCCGCATGCGAAGTGAACTCCAATCTAGGTAAACATTCGAATGTTGAAAAAATGGAATATTGTTTTCTTCTGTTGAAATATAATCCGAATGAATTTGTTGCAGATTTATCAAATGTATTATCCGAACTGACTCTTGCCAGTAATAGTAGATCAACAGGCAATGAGAAGAAAACGACGCAGCTAGACATGCAGTCGAATTTGCAGGACTTTTCCTCGATGACGTTCGATTACGAACAGAAAAAATTGATGGCCATCAAGGCTTTGCAGACCAAACCAAATCCAAATGATTATCGAGTTCCTACTTCAGTTTGGTCGGGATATGGATTCAGTCAAACGATTCCTCATGTTCCCACAACTCCCGAAACCAATAACGTAAGTTATTTGATAAATTTGAGGGTTTAAAATATATATTTTACCATGTGCTTTTGACTGTTGGCTGACGCCAATTAACTGCAATAATCTTTCTGTTTATATAAGGATTCATTGTGCCAAGCTTCGTCATTATGGAAAGATACAGCAACGCCAACTGCATTAACTCCTAATCAAGACTATGGCGTAACTAACACCAAAGACGAGAGTTCGAATGCCAAAATTACAGGCGTAACTTCCAATTATGTCGACAATACGTCAAGTTTCCAACTAAAAAAAATCACATCACAACAACATACCGACCTCGCTAGCATGCTCACAAGCGTAGGTCTAGAAAAATACGTCCGTAAGTGTTTCGCTATTTTTTTTTTTTTTTGCTTTTCTTTCATAATTATTATTTTCCCTTAAACGCTGGCTTTCTAATTAAGTTTGTTTGTTAATAACTAATTGATGCTTTCTCTTACTCATCATGCTTTAAACAACTGTACTGGGACTTAGGTCTATTTGCATCCCACGAAGTCGATTTATCCACTTTCTCCTCGCTCGCAGAGAAAGATCTTGTTGAAATCGGTATTACTGCATGGGGAGCTAGACGCAAAATAATGCTTTTAATATCTGGTTTGTAACATTTTATTTTAAGGTGCAGCTTACCAGTCGGCATTTTATTAATTCTGCTCTTCTGATCAATTACAGAAATGAATAAACGTACTAGTCCTTTTTCTGGTAGTGCAGCGCCAGGAGCAGAAAGAAAATTTGCGTCACTTTCATCATCATCTGCAGTGGTCACACCACCAACCCCTGTACGCAAAAGTAGCCTCGAAAGTAATAGCTGGTAAATTAGTTGAAATAATAAAGTCATTGTCGCTGCTTCCTATAAGTGCAATGGACAATAAGAAGCAGAGTATAATTGAAAGTTGTTGCGTCATTATAAACTATATAGATATATATTGCCACATGGAGGTTTGATGATTTTCGCTTCCTCTTGCATCGAACAGACACTAGTCCAACGAGTATCCTAGTTCGTTATAAAATTTTTTTTCTTTTTTTTTTGCACGTATTCATATTATAACAGCGCCCAGGTGGTGCGAATTAGTTGTAAGTCGCAGAATAAGTTATTTTGTTTTCTGCTTTTTGTCACACACACACACATATATATATATATATAAAAGTGCGGGCAACGCGCGAATTGTTTCGTTGCTCGCGCTCGTATATTCAAACAAGCAGGTATAGTGTATCCGTTGAACGACCGAACAAAAGAAATGAAACTGTTCTAAAAAAATTCGTCAGTCTCGATTCGTCGAGAAGGAAAATAAAGCCGATAAAATCGACTGGGTGCACGAATATCTCTCGAAAAGAGAGACCGAGAGAGGAAGGAAGAGCTATTAAGAGTTTATGAAGTGAGAGGGCTAGAGAGAGAAAGAGAGACAGACAAACAGACATGGAACACAGGTGTGTGGACGCTGCGTGTGACACATTTAACGCATACGAAAATCGCTGAATACGTCTAAGTCGACTTTACATCGCGCCACGGCGGCGCGTTTGTCTGTGATGATGAGAAAAACGTTCTAGTTGTTCTATTAATAAGATAAGAGAGCTTTATTCCTAAAGAATTAAGAGTAGAAGTAAGATACTATAGCCAAGTTTTTATACCTTTAATCTCGTAATGAAAAAAGGAATAAAGTGTAACGGTCTACGTGACTTACATCAATTAGGCTTGTTTGAGACCCATTCGTCAATGAGTTTAATTGACACAATCATGCCTGTGTCAGGCATATTCTCTAAATCTCCATCTCAAACAAATCTATTATTATATAATATTGTATGATGACCAATAAGCGTCTCAAATACTGTGTCCCTGTGCTACTGTGCCCTAAGCAAAGTTATTTAAATGTTTTTTTTTTTTTGGAAAATCTGTTCTGGAATTATAATTGACCACGGCATTCCTGAGAGTTGGAATTTTGAAAGCTTTTCTAATTTATAATCGACAATAATTAAAAATAAATTTGTAATGATGTGAAAGCCGGTATTTCCTGATTTTTAAAATAACTTATACAGTACTTGTTATTAGTATAACTTGAATAGTCAAATTTTATAGGACCAAAGTATTACTCTTTTATCTCTTTCTTTGATTAACTCTCTCTCTGCCTCTCTTTTTTTTCACAAATGTACGCGCATTAACACGCTCAGCACATATTTATATTTCTATATATATATATATATCTAATTCGTTATAAATTATTTAATTTTAAACATTTTTTTCTTATTTTTTTTTGCATTGCAATGTAACGTTAGGTATTGCTCAAAGTTATCGCAGTCAGTGTAGAAAGGTAATGATGGGCAAGAAAAATTATATCTGTCCTTAAAATCAAATAGATTCTTAAGCAGAAATTTTCGAGTGTACCTAACGAACGATTTTACCGCTGAGAGTTGTTGACTAAGCTTGTACAGTTTTAAGCGTTAATTATTGTTGTTGAGAATACTTGAAATAATTATTGAAATATTGTTTTCGATCAAATTACGCGTGAGCTATCGTTAGTAACATAAAATGTGTCTATGTGATTGTTTACGGACGTACTATTATATCTCCATTTCGATGATTTATTGTACTTTGTGTAAAAGCGTCTGAGGTTTGAAAGTTAATTATATAATGAAAACCTCGATACATTAAAAAGTAAAATAAATTGTTAAGGTACTTAGCTTTTTTTCATCGATTGGCGCGCTTGTTCAAGCACAAAGTTGAGAATTGAAATTCAGAAGAAATATCGAATTGAAATTTATACATAGAATGATAAATAATTAAGTATTAGAATTAATAAGAGTCTATCTGAATGGTGCTGCATTAAGAAGGCGATTTATGAAGAATGCATAAGAGCCACAATGTAAATATAAATTTGTGCCCTACTTACAATATTTGTTAATCTACTTTTGACACGTTTTGTTCTTTACAATGATCACGACATAAATTATCAATGATTTTCTTCAATTTTAAACTAAAATACAACTAAGCGCCATTTACTTTTCTTCTGCATGCTGACTCCTACTTATGTTTTCATATAAATTCTTAATTTATTTTTTCTTTCATCTTGCCACAAATATTTTTTGTAATACGAAAATATTTAACTTTCGTATATAAAATTATTTGTACTAATGAAAATTGTAGCAAAATAAAGAATCATAAAATAATTTAAAATACAATATGAAACAAAGAAGTGATTGCAGGGGTTGAACATGTGTGAAAAAAAAAATTGGTCAGCCAAAAGGACGAAAAACAGAGAAAGAAAATAGTAGTTTATCTTCCATAAATAAATTAACGTTTAAAACATTATGGCTCTTATGTATTCGTCAATAGTAATCAATGCCTCAGGGAAAAAGCATTTTATAAGACTTAAGAATGATATTTTTAAAAATGATATATCTATTGAATACTTTAGTTAGCTCTGAAATTGATATATTAATTAATGGAATGTGAGTGTATGATTTTGTATGCGTGCACGCTTATATATACATACCTAATTTACTATTATACTTTATTATGATAATGAATGCTAATACCTTTACATTGATGATTGTTGGTTTGATATAAGTAAGAAAAACATTTTTGTATCACTATTTTTAATAAAGTCAAGAATTTGTACAAAAGTATTAAACATTTACATAAGCTTTCATATCTACAGAATGGAGTTCCTCATCACAGATCGGGCATTGATATGGATCCATTATCATGAAAAGGGCTTTTAAACAATAATAACAAAATAAATGGGGACAACCAGCCCATCTTGGTAATATTGGTAACTGTTTACAATAAGCGCATAAAGTATTAGCTTCTAACTTTTTTAATATTACAATTTTTTTATCTCTTTTCTTGGGTAACCACAGGCTGTGCCATAATTTTTGAATATATCTAAAATCTATCATAGGTAAGATAACAGTAAATAATTCAATAAGCCCATGCCATAATAATTCTCTAGTCATATAAGAATATCCAATAGAGCGTGATTGATTTGCTTTTAAAGACTGGTTGTAAATACCCAAAAATTTTTCAATATAACGCGGTTGATTACCCAAATACAAAAAATAAAAGGTCCATATAAAATTCAATAGATGAAAAAAGTTATCCACTTCTTCTATATAACGTTTATATTTGCTTCTTGTAGCACTGGATGATAATCTTGGCAAAATAAAATTGTCACTGATTAATCGATCCCTCAGGTAATTAGGTAATGTTAAGAATATAAATAATAGCACTGCTTTTCTTCTATCCAAATGTTTATAAGACAAATTTAACAATTGTTGTCCAAATGTTGAATTATTTCTTTTTAAAGAATAATTCCATATCAGATACTTGACAAAAACATCTATCTCTGGTTTCCATTGGATAATCTGTCCTGAAGGAAAATATTTAATTATTTCATCGGTTTGAGTTCTTAAAACTTTGTAGATTTCTTCATCCAGTTGCACAGCATCGATTTGATTAATACGGGATACAAATGGCAATGTCATGCTTATATCGATATAATTATAACCTTTAAGAATTCAAATGCAAATCCAGTGTAATTTCTTCAAAAATTATCTATAATTCAGTTTCACAGCCTTAAACTTTTTTATTTATAAAAAACAGAAAATAAAATATTAGATGAAAATAATTTCTTAATAGTTACATTATTGTGTAACTTAATTAAGGTTTTATTTCACGTTCACGCATTTTTATAAACATCAACAAAAAACATGACATATATCGCCCCCTATACCATACCCTACTACTATTTAGTGATCTTTCTCCTCTCAGATGTCGCTCAGAGTCGTTAATATCACTTTCTGCTTCAGCTCAAAATGAGAGCATTTTGAGATCCTTATTAAATACAATTTATGTCTGTTCTACATTTTATTACCCACCACCTGTATTTGCTTACGTTGAAATGTGAAAAAATATTACACTGTTTTCAAAAAACAGACTTTCAATAAAATTATTTGTTAATTGTTAATTTCGAGGAATATTCATTTCAAGAATCTACAAAATTATAATAAGGTATATAATATTAAAATGTATTTTCTACAATTTTACATTTTATTACAAGATCTTTGTTATAATTACAGTAGCGATGCTTATAATGTTTGTTAATTAAATTTAATTTCATATATATTATAATTAACTTTACCGATTTAAATAACTTAGAAACGGAAGTATCAAACGCGTTTATCGTAAGTGTGTCGAGTACCAACAATATAGAAAGGGCAATATCGAATGATTATGATTACATAACAATGAAGTAAAATACAATAAAATTCCAAGTGAAATTCCATATATTTCGCATAGAAAACTTATGCGAAACTACTGTTGCTAAAAAAATAATTAGGCCACTATTATGCAGATTCGATAGAAGATCGAAACCATATGATCATATATGTTTATAGATATGATTTAGAAAAATTCCTCGATTCATTGAAAGTCACTCATATATATATATATATATATATATATATATATATATATATATATATATATATATATATATATATCTACGATAAATAATAAAAAATATGTAGCTGAATTCAGGGATAGATTTTAATAACTATAGGAAAGAAACCATACAAACTATACAGATGATAGATTATAGTATAATGGCTGACTAACGAGTTCAATTACAAAGGTTTTGTTGCTTATAAAACGCGTAAAAAACATTTTGGTAACTGTTTTGCTACCTTTATTAAGTATAAAATAACTCACAAATCAGTCTGATAAAAACACTTAGAGCAATCAAGAATTGGCCGCAAATTCTTATTTGTTTCGCAAAATGAAAGTTAATTCCAAAAACAACTTTTTTCATAAAATCGAAAATACAAAAGATAAGATTCACGAAGAAACAACTTATTACCTGTATTTTATATTAAATTACTAGAATAATAAATCAGCAATTAGCCATTATGACACCATAATATAAGAAATATAACAAAATATTTATTATGAACAATGTTTGTTTAGCACAGGTTCAGTTTAACAATGTCGTAAAACAGAAGGAATTACGACTGCGATTGGGAGAATTGTATAATCTACACATATAAGAGAAATGAAATCAATGACAATATCAATACAACCTTTTTATATTAATCTAAGAGATCTATTGTAAAAAATCTTTTCATTTGTTGAAATATTGAAGGACGGATTTTAAGTAGCTTCTCCTATCATCTGTTTTATCTATAGAATTAGGTTGCAATTGAATGAGTATCATTTCACAATATTCGTTTATGCCAATCAAACGTTATTTCAATCCATATTAATAATTTGATTATTATTTTCAGCGGTCGAAAGATAGCCATTATTATCAATTGGTACGTTAAAATTTCAAATATGCCCCATATGCCCTCTAGCAACAAGTCTTTTATTTAGTGAGAGTTTTTTTTCACAATTTATTGATAAATTTATAATTAATTAAATTTCTTTCAAAATAATTTTTTGATATATTTAGTTTGACTCTGAAAACATCGGATTTAGATTATTATAATAATTACTTTACATATTCCAAACACTTCTATTTGATATTAAAATTTATTACAAAATCAATCTATATTTTAAGGAGCAAAGATACGCAAATTTATGCTAATAATTAATAATACAACCCGCAGGAATGACGATAAATCATATACAAACACGACTTAATCTAATAAACAGTGCCACAAAATTAAATTCAAAACAAAAGAAGTCCTCCCCGCGCAAGCACAGTAGATTACCAATGGAGTAGAGCTAATATAACACAGCCAGCCAATGTTACCGAGTTATTATTCGCCTTCGTTGCGCGAAGTCTCTATACATACACACACAGACGCACATATGTACAATTAACTTACATTTCCAATCTTCACGCAGCCACTCACCGAACCCTTTCTCCTCCCCCCCCCCCGCCCAGCCGCCCCATACAGCGCTGTAGTCAAAGCCGCGGTGCTCTCCCGCTCGCTATCCTGTGCCGCTTAAGCATGAAAACTCCCCCGTCCCCCGTAGGCCATCGTCATCCTCCTTGTCCAGAGCCCCGTACATCCCCAGTCTTTGTACTCTAACCCCTCCCCCTCGCTCTCACTCTCACTCACTCTCTCTCTCTCTCTCTCTCTCTCTCTCTCTCTCTCTGTCTCTCTCGACGGAACCGCAATCAACATCCCTTCGGTGTACGCACCCCGTAAGTTCCCTCAGGCGATTGTATACACTTTCATACGCGCGCACATTTGTATGTTTATACACAGACGTATACCTATACATATATACATCTATATATATATATATATATATATATATATATATACACACACACAGGCGCACGCAGAGCATGCTTTATCGCGAACCTCGGAAATCCCGCCGCGGGGAGACGACGGAGATATTCGAAAAGTCCGCCGTTTGCCGCGCTCGCTCGGATCCGCCAATCCCCGGGGCGGAGGAGGTCGCGCGGCACCGCCGAGGCTTACCCCCGCGCGCTCGGCAGTGCCGGAACAAGCCGCTGCGACGCCATGGGGCAGATTTTGAGCGGGGTTGGGGCTACGAGAAGATTATATTTTCTTTGGGTCGAGGCGTTATTAATTTTTTTTTTCGTATTTCATTTCTGTAAAGATTGACGTAAATATTTTGATAATAGTATACTGCTTATATAACTAATTATAAGCTTTTTTTTTACTATTATTGATCTTTTTATTTCTGAAAATTTATTATGAATTTTGGAAAAAGAAATGCCTTTTATTAAGTCACTGTCAATAATAGACGTACGATAGAAGAACCATCCAGACAATCTTGGAGCATAGACGCTATCTATATTTTTTGCAAATTCTGAATATAATGAGCACCAGGTAAATCTTTAGAGCTAGGCGAATCATATTATCGTTCCTTTTCAATAGTTAGCTTAAACAATGGAACTTTAAAATAGTTTCCATTATCTTTTTAAATGTTATTGTTAGTACATGAAGTATTTTACGAATTGTTTCAAATTCTGTTCATAAGGTTGTAAATTCTCTTCGTGTCCATATATACATAATACTCGGATGATTTGGAGGTTTCCTTTCTATTATTCCTAAATTAAAAATAAAAAAAAAACAAATAATCTTCTAACTTTCGATAGATTGAAATTCTTGGCGTCAACGACTTCGCAATTTTATCGCTCGCGTAAACATCTGTCTAAAATTTTCCTAACCAAATAACTGCACATCTTCCAACTTTCGCATGTACACACTGCCGGTCAACGCGTCTGTTGTTTTGTTATTCTTCACCCATCCTCGTATTCTCCGCATATTTTGTATATCTTCCAAAAGCTCGTATAATTATAGTAAAATGCGATTACATATCGATTTTATAAATTATTGTACATATTTTCAAAGTGCTGTTGAGATTTCGAAATTTCCATCGTAGGTTAAAAATAATTTTATTAATGAACTGCAGTTAATGTAATTTGAAAATATGATACATGTACGCCCGTTTCTAATTTGTTCCATGCTTTAAATAAGTTTTGTGTTTCACAATTTTTTTTTCAATTCTTACATTTTTGGAATAACTTTACAAAACTCAATAAATGATCATCGAAGGACCGCATATGGTTCTATAATGGAAGTTTTCGAGAGTTTTAATCTTCAAGTGATGTTGTAGCTTTAGTATCTGTTCAATGATCAATAAAAAAAAATCTCTAAACATGAAACGCAGTCAATCATACAGGATTCCATTTATATGCACAAGAAGATTTCAATACTAATTCAACAGGTGATCGAGTTAAAAGTTTTAATAATTTGTCTTTTATTTTTTTTTGGGAAATAATAATCAGACGGGATGAAATTCCGAAATCGACTTATTATTATTCGAGGCGAAGTCAAGACAGAAGAAGCGAGTTTGTAATTGTTTCAATTGGTCAAAAAAAAGAAGAAAAGGATCAATTATTCTTGAAAATTGCAAGAACAGAGTAAAATAATTTTAATCCAGATTTGTTCTTTTCTAATATCTTGTATTAATATAAAATAAAATTCATGATTACGATTATGTACCTGTCTATATAGCTATATGCATCGGTACATTATTAATGCTCGCTATCTTTAGGTTCTCGGCACACGATTTTTACTCCTTCATAAATGTTCAAAAAAAATTCCCGCCTTTTATCAATGGGCACTTTTTACTGATAAAGGAACACTGCCTGATATTATTTAGCCAATAGTATTTAGGCGGGGGAGGCTGAACATTCTTTCACATCTCTCTTTATTATGGCGCATGCGCTATACTTGCGCATCTAGATATACGAGAGCGAAAGAGACGGATTTTGAAGCTATATATACTTTTTGGAGCAACCGTGCAGCTCTATTGAGAGAGAGAGGAAGAGAGAGAGAGAGAGAGAGAGAGAGAGAGAGAGAGAGAGACGGGAAACCATGCGCGTGCGCGCGGGCGGCGATAATACGTATATGTACATATGCGTGCGCAATAGAACACGAGCCGTCGTCCGTGTCAACGCGCACGCCGCACTTTACACGTACACCTATCCCTCGTTTCCGTACACATGTGTATCTATATGTACACTGCTCAAAATCAAGCCTCTTATACAGAAGCATAGGTATAAATACACACGTACGTGCGCAGAACGAGTAATAGAGAGAGTGAGGGAGAGGGGGGTGCGAGCTCGGTATCATGGCTGCTGCTGGTGTTGTCGCTGCCCGATAATGCCCGCTGCCGCAAGTGCCAGTGCCTGACTGCCTATACGGTACTGCTCCCCCCCGCTCCTGGTACTGGTGCCGCTGCTGTCGCCGCCGCCGCTGCCGCAGTGACGTCGACTCGCGCGAGTGCCCGTGTGCGAGAGTAGGTGCAAGTGGCGGCGCTCTCTGCTCCTCTCTCTCTCTCTCTCTCTCCCTCCCTCCCGCCCCGATCGCCCGCCCGTCCGCCTCCCCGGTTTTTCCCTCTTTTCGCGTCTACCGCTGGCGCGCGTTCGCGGGGCGCCGCCGCAGCCGCGCCGCTGCTCTACACTGCCGCACCACCGTCGCGCCTCGCGCCGCGAATAATATAACCCACGAGGCGGCGACGGCGGGGACGACACACGGCGAGTCTCTCGGGCCACGGGCATCAGTAGTAGTGGTGGTGGTGGGCCGCGCAGCAGTCCGCTCCGTCTCGCTCTATTCTACGTCGACGCGGATTTGTATACCTGGTGCGCGTGCACACATACACACACACACACACACACACACATATATATAGATTATATATATATATATATATATATATATATATATGTATATATATATAGATAAATAGATAGATATATAGATATATATTTATGTCTATATATGCATACACACTCGTCTGTTATACAGTCGTTCGCCCGCGTAATACATACTACATACGTCTAAACACGATTGCGGTGCCCCTCGCCGCGACCGAGGAGGATCAGCAGTGGTGAGCTTCGCGAACGAGCGAGCGAGCAACGATTTAACCTCTTCGCCAAATCCCATACACCGCTGTCCGTCCCTCCCTCTCTCCGCACACTGTCACACTCTTTCTCTCTCTCTCTCTCTCTCTCTCTCTCTCTCTCTCTCTTACTCGCTCCCTCACCGCCTCTATACGCACGTCTGCCTCGCGGAAGCGAGTTTTCATCGAGCCCTCGGTCAACGCCGTCCTCGCAGCGCGTGTGTGTATAA
>JACCIC010000180.1:147500-225000 GCA_018907035.1 Sycobia sp. Sy_11 | reverse complement strand
CAGCCGCTCGTGTGTGCTGTTCGTGGATTTATGTACATTGTTTCGAAGAACACGACCGAATGGAACTGTAGTTGATAAATATTGGAAGGAAGATCGAGCGGCTAAAACGATCGGTCGAACTCGTAGTTCAGAACTCCAATTTATTTATAAAAGCGTACGTGTACAAAGATGTACGTACAATGGTATAAATACACTTTCACGGAAGCATGACGGGAAGTTAAAACGATTTCTTTAAATAATCGCAAATCAATAGGTTCGCCAGCTCACTACTTAATATAAATTCACGGATAAACTTTCTTATTGTTCGCGAGCAATGGATCCACAGTGTGACCTGCACTCGTCAATGACAACACGAGGGATTCTTGTTTATATTAATATTTGTTTATATATTTGTTTATATATATATATATATATATATATATATATATATATTATGTATTCTAACCCCTGAGGAACTTCTCGCCAGATACTCGGACCGGCGAAGAGTTCGCCGCGATCGTTCGCTTGTGAATTGATTCCTCTAGCGCGCGCGCCCGCTCGGCGGGGGAAATTATTCTCGCGTTAGGGTACGGTCAGGGAAGGGGGCGGGGGTTTTAAATTTAAATTCCCCGCTCGCGCGTAGAGTCGAGGCGTAAATTTTAAGGGGCGGAGGGGGTTGGGGGGGGCCGATCGAGCTGTCACACGGCGCCTCCATCCTCTGACCTCGTTCGGATGTATGAACATCTTTATTTACCCTCGTGCGCGAGCGCGGCAAATCCGATATCGATTACCTTCTTTTTCCTCTCCTTCGCTCTTCCTCAACATTTTCTCTCTCATTTTATTTCATTGAAAGTCAAATAAATATATACGAGGCGCGTATGGAAAAGATCGCTTGAGTGGGTGGTGGTGGGAGGTGAGGTAAGTCGAATTCGTCCCGAGAAAATCTACGTGGTTTAGCCGATTGGGGTTTCTCGTTTGTACCGCGCGCATACACACACACACACACACGCGCGCACACTTATTTTTTGTTGCATATAATTGGTTTTTCTTTTGCATTTGTGATAACTTGAATTCCAATCGCCCCTTTACTTCTGTAATAAAAACAACAACAAAAAATTGCTCTAAGCATATAAGAATTTTCTTTCTAAACGTACGTGGGCCCGAACGAGAAGTACATATTGTCGCCCACTCATACCTGTTTAATTCTCTAAATCGATGACGTCGCGGATTCTTCTTTCCCATCCTCTCGACGAGCGCTCCACTCGGTTATTTTAGTCTTAATGAGTTTTCAGGTGCATAAAAAAAAACAAAAAAAAGAAGAAGAAGAAGAATGAAAAGAACGATAGAAAGAAAAAGGTTTAGCGCGCTGCGCAAATAAAGTTTTTAATTAACTAAATTACAAGGAAGATCTTCGTTCGCCACTTGACACAGTTAAATAAATTACTATTTATTCGCTGAATTTTTCAAATGAAAACAGCTATGACACTTGAACTCGTTTTTTTTTTTCCACGACTATAAGATTGCACTTTTATTCCCAACTGAAGTAATGCGCCAACGAAATTATTGCAGTTATTCCCTGGCTTTCGGGGTGCGTTTGCGTGTAAATGTGGCGTGCCGGGTTTAATTTTTGTATCATTGTAATGAGAATGATCGAGGCGCGGGAAATACGCATAATCATTACGAAAGCTTCACCTCTATTAGAAAATCAGCGGAGCGATTAAAATTTGACAATTTTAATAAATTAAAAAGTTGCAGATGTTGGATCGGTGCGTCATACACAAACCGACAACTAATTTTATTTTCGTATTTATTGCCGCATTAAATTAGCTCGTTCGGTTCACCCGTTTTAATAATAACGTATCGACGCACGGTAAAATAAAATCGATACTGATATTATTATACACATAAAAATATTGCTCTCCATATATTCATTGAGCGGAGAAAGCGCTTTAAGAAACAAAATCATAATCATTTTTAGGATAATTCATTTTTACGGACCGTCGGTAATTCATTGGAATTCACATTGTGGGCAGGGTGGATAAATCACCGCTGTTACCATTATCCTTGCCAGTGCCACGGTGATCATTATTATCGTTCAATAGACCCAGATTCAAGATTGTATCACTTTTCTATAATTTGGTAAAGGGATATGATTTCCTATAGAACCTCAGAAGCAGTATTAATAAGCAATGTGATGACTTTGATATATATATATATATTTTTTTTTAAATTTACTTTCGCTCTAATTATAAAAGCATTGTGTAAGAATAGACAGGCGTGTCTTGTTACGGTCGATATTGAATATAAGACAAATTTTTTCATTATAATTATCTTTTGATAAATTTATCAGTAGTTTTATGTGCGCGATAATAAATGGCTCGTAAAACATTTATCCAATACCATTACCATTCCAGTTCACGAATCGATCGTTATATTGAATTTTGATATTTATTCATGATCTATTCGCCAACGTACCAACTCTCTCATCCAGCTTACTACACGATCAATCTTAAAGACGAAGGCTTAATACACAAAAAAAAATTGCTCCTGTTCTCGAATCCTTGTAAAAATCTCACCGTGCGCCGACGATCGGACAAACAAAAAGTAAAATAAAACGCGACGTATTACGAAAATTGACACACCCGACATCCCGATCGTCCCGAGATCCCAGGAGGTGTCGTGCTCGAGCTAACTCGGCGCCAGCACCAGCCGGTATATAAGGACGAAAGACGAGCATCCTCTTCAACTCGTTGAACTAGTCTAACATTTCGAAAGACGCGAGGTTCACGTGCGGCGCGCAAAGGGCTCGGGGATAGACGCGGCACTTCACGCCGACCAAGTAGGACATAGTTGGTTCTCTTATAGTCCTTGGTAAATATATATATATATATATATATATATATATATATATATATATATCATTAGTAGCTCAAGTACGCTTATTTGTAATCCTATACCGGTGGGAAAGTCTTACGAGATTTATTAGAGATCTCGTCGGATGTCGAGATATATGCCGAAGTCAAATGATAATCTACACGTACGGCGCATAATGATACACGCGATTGAAAAATCAAGCAAAGAAGGTTTTTTTTTTAAAAATTTCTAATTTTTATTAACACAGTTTCGATTTATCGTATATCCCGTACGTGGCTAAATAATTAAAGAGTTGAATTTATTTTTTTTTTTTTTTTTAATGCATTAAATATCGGCTTTTCCACGAATGCGGGATTTTAAATGTATTTTCAATGTATGTTTCAGAACTACGGACATTCTGAAAATATCGTGAAACGTTCGAGTACAAATCCATTGGTTTTTACACCCCAAAATTTCCTCGTTCGCATTTCAAAAAAAAACCTATTTTTATATTAATATACCAGAACGCGAAATTTTAAATTATCGAAATGACCAATTAGACCTTCAAAATTTCCATATAATTCATTCGACATATACAAATTGCCCGAACGTGCGCGCACAAATAATTTAGAGTGAGCTTGACTACGTACACATGTATATGTGCGTGTGTCTATATATATACATATATATTTATATATCTATATTCGCAGAGAAATAGTACGACTGTGTGTGCACGTGTGTGTTGTTACACCCTCCCGTTAGTCAATTACGCGGGGAACGAGCGGGGCGCGGAATACCACAAAGGGAAGCGCCATAGGCGCCCGTCGAGCTCGTTCGGCTGGTTTATCAGTCTAGAGGGGGAGGCCCCCCTCCCGTTCGGAAGAGCCAATCATATTCGGGTCACTCCCACCTTATATAGCGCCAATTTCGTTAAAAAAAAAAAAAAATCGAAGTTGTCGGGACAAACGGCGGTCGAAAGATCTATATAAGATTTTAAGTAGGACGAATCGTAGTAAATCCAACATATTTAGACTCGACGACGTTAATTTATATCATATATACATAGATATATGCATACGGAAAGGATTTCGTTATATATTATTCAGAAGCTATTCTACAACAAACTTTATAGGAATGTAGAACAGTGGAGAGACTAATGCAGAGATCCTGAATATTTCAGCAACAACTAAAAAAAATGAGTTTCTAGCTTCTACATATATAGTCTGTATAGTCTATATATATTATAGAGATATAGACATATTACATATATAGCATATATATAATATATATAAAGTTTGGAGCCAATAACTCCCGCACACTGGCCGTTATATCATAAAACCTTTTTACGTCGAAATAATAAACAAATATATACATATATATATATATATATATATATATATATATATATATATATATATTTATATATATGTATGTATATGTATGCGCGCGCACGCGCGTGTGTGTGCGTAGAAACTTTAAAGCGGTAGCAGCTGTCGAAATATATATATATATATATATATATATATATATATTTTTGGCTGCTTTTATTTTTACGACCTCTCGGGGCGGGTGGAAACGATCTCTTTTTCAGGCACTAAACAAACAATAGAAAGATTATAAGAAAATAATTACGAGGAATAATAAAGTATGGCGAAGCGCATAAAATCCGTAACCGAGTTGCAAAATATGCTGAAATAATAAATAAATGCTTTATAGGTACATCGCTCCGTAATAATTTGTTGTTGTTTCTTATTGCTTTTTTTTTTTTTTTGCTCACCAATGAACAGGCACACGGCTGTACACTACTGTCAAAAGTGATTCACCCATCGATGCATAAAATGTGTTTATAAAAATGGACAATTCGAGACTAAAAATAGACCGCCCCACGACTGCGTCGCGTTTCTTAATAGCATCGTCAAAACTTTTTACGTTATAATAGGTGATATAGATTTATGGAAATTGCTTTTTGCAAAGTTTGCCGTTTATCAAAATTGTCGGTATACCTATATAGATTTTATTAAAATATAATATAGAATTGTAGTTGCTCGCGTGAGTTTATATATGCATAGACACACACGGTTAAAATGCCTCATATATTTAAGCTAACGTATAAGCAAAATAGAAAAATTCATGAGAATTCCATTTTCCATCGACGCTGGAAACGCGAATATTATGTAAATACTCACACGCGAGCTCGCGCGCGCGCGCACACACACAATGATAAAATAATAATTCCGTGGCCAGATTCGAGGATGCGAACGTACTTTTCGCGTTTTATTAACGGTCGGAACGGGAATGCAGCTCGTAAATGCAGCCCCCGGGCAACGGCAACGCGATACCTCTACGTTATATGTATAAGAGCCATCCCACCCCGACACCCGCCCCCACCCCCCCCCCCCGCAGCTCAGAAGCCTCGTTTCTAAAGTAATAGTCGTTGCATTTACTAAGGTCTTCTCGTATTTTTTCCGAGTGCATTTTTATGAACTGAGCCCGGGCCACGATGATACGTGCGATGAATAAAGGAATGAATGAGACTGGTTGTTTCGGCGGCGTTCGAAGCGCCGATTCGGAAAAAAAGGTGAAAAATAAAGTAAAATTACGCTCGATGTGTCTTGACGACTGTACGCGCGAGCGCACGTTCCTTTCGATTCAGAAGTTATCATTGGATGATCGTTCTGCTTACACTCGATCGAATGGCAAATAAATTCCTCGATTGTTCATTCGTGTATATCGTCTTATATTATCGTAAATTACACGATGACAAAGCCGTCATGTATACGATTCAATTCTATTTGTACAATATACATTCATTGATATTTATATTACTGACATATTTACTGAATCGGCTGTGTAAGCCACGTGATAATAATGGTGATAGCTTCCTACATTTTGATAATACACTATTGTCCACAATAATTAAATACAAAATGCGGCGAAGGCACAAGAAAAAGTATTTTGAACTTTGTATGCGTGGTATAACAGAACTTTGCCCATGTAAATTAAATCGATAAGAAAACAAATAAATAAAAATACCCCGTATCGATCTATTAAATTCTATTTTTGCATTTTTTCGCGATTGGAGTATTATGAGAAAATGTTTATATAGAGTACGAAAGTTTTGCAATTACCTTTTGCCAAAACGTCCGAAGAAATTGAAAGATTTGGCCAAAAAACGAAACGAAAAACAATATGAAACGAACAGCCCAATACCGTGGCTAGATTTCTGTCCGAATGTTACAGAGGCGATAATTTGACGCAGGAGCGCCGAGAGGCCCGGGGGCCAGGTTGGCGAGGGAGGGACTTTGAAAAGTTAATTAGAACTTTCCGCTCAAAGGGAAAAAACTTTCGGAATGCTATCTTGATATAGGACAATTTTTTTACTTGGGCCCTCAACAGCTATTTGAAAATTACCCTTTTTAACGTGCTATTCTGTACTTTTTATACATTGATACACACACATGTATACATACTAATTTAGAACTGAAATGTTTCATTGAAACAGTTTGCGCGATTGTTCTTTGCTATGGATATACGTATATGTATAACCTTGTATATATATATAGAAAGAGAGAGATAGATACCGTGAAAAATTTATAGACCAAAAGCTAAAGCAATGCAAAACTCTATATTACGTATATCTGTGCTTGTATCTCTTTCTTTTGAAAGCTCTTCCTCGTTTAATTACGAACACAAATATGAAAGAACAGCTTGTCCTTGCACTACTACCTACTCTCCGCTATATATATATATATATGTACACCCTTTCACTCGACAAAACGGAATTCTTCCTCCAATGAATCGCGCTAAAAGCAGCACTAGCTCGGGGCGCGTTAATTATTATCCTTCGAATGTATGCGCGCGCGCGCACGTGTGTGTGTGTGTGTGCAAGTACGCTGCGCAGTGCCGCATAAAGCTCATACGTATATGTAAGTTCCTACCCTCTTCGCCCCGGCACGAGGACAGAATGCGCCGCCGAGCACTGACAATCCTATATACGTACATATATGTGTATATATATATATATATATATATATATATATATATATATATATATATAAATACGCGTGTGTAAAGCAAGGAGAAGAAGAAAAAAATCATTCGCCTAAACGAAATTAATGAAACGACGGGGGCGGGCTTGGGAGTGGGAGGGAGCTACGTGCGCGGTTCACGGCGCGCGAGAGGCATTACGCGCGGTTCAGGGCGGCTCTATGGGGGTAAATTACACGCGCGCACACCTCCCCTGTTACGCGGGCCCCCGCCCGCCCCCTGGAAGAGACCCTCTTCGCGTTTCCCATCAATCAAGCGGCTCCCCGCGCCGCGCCGCCGAGTATGCCTTTACAATTTAACGCGCCCTTTGCCATCTTCCCGGGCGCGTTGCTTTTATATATATATATATATTCGCGCGCGAACGCGGTTCTGGGTATTATGCGTAGTATATGTGCATAAGCATGCGAAATGCTTGGCGTGTATCCTTTTGTATATGCACACACACACACGTGTATATATAGGTACAACCAGAGAAAACCACGGCGCGCTCGTACCGCATTGAGAGAAACTGGAGATACCTGCAGTGCAATGCACGCACACAGGCACATGAGCGCGCTGAAAGAGAAAGTCGCGCCCCTGGAGCGGTGGAATCGGGTAAAAGCTCGCGCTCTCCTTTCGGAATCAAAATTAAGAGAGAGAGAGAGAGAGAGAGAGAGAGTAGTGGAGAGGGAAGACTGGGCTGAGGGTAAAATTGAAGAGCGAGGGCTGATAAGCGAGAGTTAGAAAAGGCAGCGTTCTGTTAGTCACATCTATATCATAGGTCAAAGCTGAGATGGTACATTAGGTGAATGGAGGGTTGAATAGAGATAAATATTATATGCATGTATAGATAGATTCACGTTTGTTTGTATACTCGTATGCAAAAATCGAATACAGTAATGGTAATTTTCGTTAAATAAACGGAAAGATATACATGATACGTAAAATTGAAGAACAGTAAAAATATATTAATAGCATAGTCACAGAATGATATAATTATATTGTTTCTTTCTAAAAAATAATCTCATATATCGGCAACGATTAAAAAAAAAAATTACTGAAATAAAATTAGAGTAGCTCGACCATTAGAGCAATGAGGAAATATCTATTATCCATTAAAATGATATGTATTTTTGCTTGTTTCGTATCCTAAGTAAATCAACCCCTTAAATTAACAAAATATTTCCTCAATGTAAGAAAAGTTTTTTTTTTAAATCAAAACAATTGATCCTATGTCCTGCAATCGCTTTCAAAATTTATTTTACCGGAGCGTACGAAAATTTTTTTCTTCAGCCAATTAAGATATATCAGAACAATTGTCAAAAGAGCATCTCATAGAATCAGAACACTTCTTACGCGTACATTACACTAATAACCGAATAGGGTAGTTTCTACTGGAGCGGCCAGTGGATGTATAAAAATCCATACTCTTGTTATAAGTTATTAATCACTTCATACTTTTGTCTATTGAATAATTACATTCGCACATATGAAAAACATACATGTGTATGAAATAATATGAAAATATTTCAACGTAAACTATATATATATAGACACTTATACCATATATTCTAATATTTTATTAGATATACTATAATAATTAATGGAAAGTTCAAGGTGTCTCATAATCGCAGCCTTAAACCCTGTTAAGTATCGGAAGGTTGCAAATTTCGGCAGGAAGCAAGAGAGAGAGAGAGAGAACTTTAATACATTTGCGAGAGTATTTAGTACATGTGCGACCTCGGTCACACGTATACGCAAGCGATGCAACGCGGGTATGATACTCATGTCCAATTTTACATTTTGTTCCAATTCGCTTTTTCGTCCGTTATTCAGATTTATAGAGTAGGGAGGGGAGAGTGGAGTTAATTCATATAAAATTCATTCAACGAACGGACACAAATTGAATTTTTTACAATTCATCCTTCTCTCTCTTTCTCTCTCGCTCTCTCTCTCTAAGAATAAATCCATATTTGAATGAAGAATTCATTCTGTTTCCCGAATATATAGTAAATCGAATTTGTTAAATAATCTACTTCAGAAAAAAAGTTTATTTAACCTCTCTTTTTTTATAAATGTTAATCCATTATATATTTTAATATATATTGCAAGTAAAAAAAAAGAACAAAAATTCGATGCTGAATAACGGTTTCATAGAGTACGGGTATCGGTAAAAATGCTAATATTGGTATTTTATAACGCGCAATATAAAATTTAAAAAGCTCCTCCGACATTATAAGTTTAGAAATTTGCTTATAAATCCGCATAATCATAATGGCGCAGTAAAAAAGTTTCTTCGAGTTTTTAAAAGAGCGTGTATATATGTCTATACACATATGTGTGTGTGTGTGTGTGTGTGTGTGTGTGTGTGTGTGTGTGTGTGTGTGTGTGTGTGTGTGTGTGTGTATACACTTTTCGAAACTCGAAGTCCCTATATTTATATACAAAGACATTATTTCCAAAGACTCGACTAAGAAGCTTAAGTATTAAGACTCTATTACCCGTGAAACCGAGCCACCGTTCCATGCTCTCGCATTGAGGTATATGTAGAAAAATGAATTTTCGTTATAATCCAGCCATAAGTCTGAGAAAAATACCATTCGTTACGCAATTAGTTGGCAAATGTCGTGTATGCGCTCTATACAGAAGTAAAGCTCTCGGTCCGTTAAAAAAAAAAAAAGAAAAAGGTAATTGCGTTGTAAAGCTCTCGGTGATCGCGTAATTAACCTTTCCAAGTCCGAGAGTTAAGCTCTCGGCCTACAATCTGTCTATTCTTTTTCTTTGTTTCTTTCTATGCTGCGCCATTGTTCGTCGATTGTATTTCGAAAAGTTTTTTAATAAGTGTTTTGGAAGAAAAATCACTTTCAGCGACTTTTCGCGGGAATAATACGCAACGGCGAAAGGGATTTAAATAATTTTTGAACGCTGCCGAGATACTAGAGCAGGATGGTTTTCTCGGGAGGCTTTCCAATCTATTGCAATACAGAAACTTTAAACATGAATTCTGTTTCAATAATATATATATATCCGCGCGCGCGTGCGTGCTTGTCTTGTGTGTGTATGTGTGAGTACTAGGTATCCCAGAATTAATTAGACAAATTTCCATATCTGTATATATTCTAGAGGTCTAAATGCGATAAGAAGATCAACTTCAAGTAAATTGTAAGTTTTCGAGTTGTTAACCAATGTTGAATAGCCAATCAGGAACGTAGAATTAGGATTTTCACTCGAGATGCTGGAAGTAGAAATTTCAGGCAGAGTCTCTCGCGGACACTGAAAGAAATGGAAGGAAATCGAGCATCGATTGTATTTTTTCGATAGTGGGAAAGCTTATGATAGTGAGGTCATCGGTCCGCCCTATCGTATACTTAAAACTGCGGATGTGGCATTGGTGTGTGCGAGACAGAGAGAGAGCCAGAGAAAGATAGAGAGAGATCTGAAACATCTTTCTTTCGCACTTTCTTTCCATGCTCGCCGTGATGTGATAGAAAAAATAACTATACGTAGTATCATAGATTTTTGTTTTCTTAGCCAGAGATGTATGTATAATTCGATGTCCGGAGTGTCGGGAGTCCTGCGTTGTTAATTGTCTACTAAACATTGATTAATAATTAGAAAACTAACAACAAATTACTACGAATGTGCGAAAATCCACTTTTTGGAACAATAAAGTCTTTTGGCTCGTAAAATCGCTGCCTCCGTTTCCGGAATGATTCGTGAACTCGCTCGTCAAAGCATTATTTAACAATATCGTAATGTTTGAAAAGCGCGCATATAATGCCCGGCGTACTTCCACATATAAGGCATTAAATTTTAATTACTCCTAAAAAGGACGGAACTCGAGCAGCGTAAACGCAATATAAAATGAAATACGACAGTCACGGGCTTATAATGTTTAAATCTGCTTATAAGGGCTTACGCATAGTTTCCGCAATGAAAGCCGTAGAAAAAAAATCTAAACCTCTACGGCGCTCACGTACGAGAACCAATAACCATATATAATCTAATGATTTTTCCTTCGTACCGATGCCCCGCTACTAGGTACCGCATTGCAGCAGCCTCGCTCCCCATCGCCCCCTCGCCACCCCCCTCCCACATTTCCCCCCATCAAATCCCCATTTGATCCCCTATGCTTTACAACTTGAGCCTTTGTCAATCCTTCGAATCTGTTTTACATCGGGGCGGCGAAAACTTTCACCCCCCCCTCATACCGTCCCTCGACGTACCCTCGTCCTCATTCCTTGTCCCTCAATTCCGGCATCGAGAATTCCAGAATGTATACAAAAAGTCAACCGCCGAACAACTGTCTCTCTCTCTCTCTCTCTCTCTCTCTCTCTCTCTCTCTCTCTCTCTCTTTCTCTCTCGTTCTCATCTCTGGTATTCATGGCGTAAAAATCTTGAGCACCGCACGAATCGGGGGGTGACGAATGAGTAAGAGAGAGAGAGAGAGAGAGAGAGAGAGCTAGCCGGGCGCGGAGCCCCTCGCCGGGTAGAGAGCCGAGGAGCTGCGGCGGCACCTCCACCCTCGTCCCCCCTGTACGCCCCCCCCCGCAAGCGGTACTTGGTCTCCGCTCGCACATCGAGGGCTGCCGTTGGCTCGTGCACGTCGAGACGCTTATACAGCCCCTTGTGCTGAGCGCGCGCTTGGTTCCGGAGAGAGAGGAAGTTTCCGGCGCCCCCGTCGCGCCGCGCCGCGCAATCGCGCTACCATATATATATACATATATATATATATATATATATATATATATATATATATGTATATGTATGTATGTATGTATATATGTATGTATGTATGTACGTATGTATATATCCGTATATATAGCGAAGAGAGGGAGCTTGCGGTGCGTCGGCCGCCGTACGCGCTCCTCGTGCGTCCGGGCTTGCTCTCGGCTCTTTCACCCCTCTCCCTCACTCTCTCTCTCTCTCTCTCTCTCTCTCTCTCGCCGCACACTCATTCCTGAAAGAAAGGAGAGGAATAAGGTGGGGGGAGGGATATCGCGAGAGCGAGGAAGACAGAACGCGCGGGTGCGCGGTGTTATAGCAGAGGAGAGGGTTATGGATTTTCGGGTATAATGCGCGCGCGAAGTTGGCTTGCCGCCCGTCGGCTCCCTTCGGGTTGGCCTCTTCGACTATTCTCCCTCGCTCCCTCCCTATCTCTCTGTCTGTTCCTCTATCGTTACAGCGTAGAGCCTCTCGTATCTATACATATACATGTACAGAGGTCGTTGTGGGAACAGCTGCCGCCTTTTCCTCTTATTCTTCCCTTTCTTCCCTCTCACTCACTCATCCTCTTTCACCTTTTCAACCTCACTCTCTCTCTTTCTCTCTCTCTCTCTCTCTCCACCGCTCTCTCGCTCATCGGCCAAAATTTCAGCGTAGCGAGCAAAGTTCACTTTTCTTGGGGGTCTGCGTGGGCTGCGCGCGCAAGCTTGTACGCCTGTCGGTACATAAATTGCTGTTGTAGCAAGAAACGCTGTTTTCCGCGGCTACAAGGACTTTTTTTCTCCGTCGCACGTTGCGCTGGTCACTTCAGGAGGTCCCCTTTCTGGTACTCGCTCACGCTCTCTTGTTTTTTGGTTCGGCGAGTTCATTTGTACAAATTGAGAAGCTGTTAGTAAGATAGTTTGGGAACGAATGCACTAAAGATCATCGATGTTTCGGGATTGCGTTGACGACGTCACGGTACTTTAGTGGGAGTTCTTTTCATTGTTGTTTTGTTTTGTTTTTTTTTTTGTTTTTTGTTAATTTAATACTGATTTCAATTATAATACTGAAAATGACAATGCTAACTGAACATCATGAATGAGTTCTAACAAAATATGAGAACTATATAACCATATTGAACTAATTTGATAAAAAATATGTATGAAATAAAATTTTAAAATCTCGAAACATTGCCGCATATTCCATTGTCAAATATATGCTAAATTAGGAAAATATAAACACAGAGTGTTATTGTTGCATATAAACATTACTTAGCTACGAAGGTATTTCTCTGTCCATTTTACATAATATTTTTCTTGGAAATCACACTGTATGTAAACAAATATTCCTTTTTTTTTTATGAAAATTTATAAATCAGAAAGCTCGTTTCTCCAAAATTATGCAAGCACTATATCATATCCCAAATTGAACTTTCTTGTTACTAGGGATGAAGCGAAGATATAATGTATATATAAATGGAATAAATTCGCACTTTAGCAGGTATATAAAAATATTTCTCCGAATTAAAAATAATAAATAGCTAGGAGTCTAGGAGGCACTCGTCTACTCTCTTTTACTTGAACAATGAATTATTCGCATAATAAAACGCAACACTGCCAGAAGGCATATATATATACATATATTTAACAAACGGGCAGCACGTGCGGGGGAATATCTGCCTCCGGTATAATCTGACAAAATAATTCATGAGACGAGTAAATTTTGTTTCCCTTCGTTCGGATACTCAAGGCGGAGAAGAGGGAAGAGAGAGAGAGAGAGAGAGTTAGAGAAAGTGGGTAAACGCGAATTCGGGCGGGCCCTGTCACGCCCAACTTCTGCGATAACGGTTAGATTTAATTTTAATTCGAAATTATATGCGCCACTGCCTTTTCCGCTACAGCTAAAAGACATTTTCCGTTTTATCTTTGGTAAAGCGATTTGTACCTCGCTTAGGTACTCACTCTCTTAATTCGTCAGCAAATTATGGCCTCTCTTATCGAGTGTCCTGCGTATACATGCTGCGCGCGCGCGCGTGTGTGTGTGTGTGTGTGTGTGTGTGTGTGTGTGTGTGTGTGTGTGTGTGTGTGTGTGTGTGTGTGTGTGTGTGTGTGTATATCATACTCTCTGAGCTTTCCGCGCGTGCGCGCAAATGCGGCAAAACGATTTCTCTTCCGTCTTTTTCCCCGGCTCTCTTTCAGCTCTTTACTCACGCGCACTCGGGAGAGGGTGGCGATGGGGCTGAAGGGGGAGGGGAGGACGAGGAAGAGGCAAGAAATCGAGCTCCGTATTCGAGTGTAGTAAAAGTCATTTAAGTAGTAAAAAATAAATTTATGGTCCGTCCACCGCTATATTCCAGCCCTCTGCCGCTATCTAGAACCCTTCGACTCTCGGACTTCGGTAGCTATAGCCGCATAGACAAAATCGACCCTGTTTTTTTGGACACTGTCTTTCTCTGCCACCACCACCCCCCCAGCCCTCCTCCCTCCTCACCCACTCCTTCTCTCGCTCTTTGTCAGCGAACTCTTTAGGAGCTAGTTTGTCGACTGCGCTTTTCACGGGGCTCGTCGCAATGAGGCACGATGACGGTTAATTTGAGCGGCGATTCAGTTGGTTAAGGGGACAAGACAGCGCCCGGCCCCCGGGCCATCGAGCTTGAACTACCCCGCGGACGGGCAGAGAGGCTTCGCGAAAACTACTTAGCCGCTCGCTACTGTGCCTCCGTACTGGGCCAATTAATGGAGAAAGAAAGGGACGTAATTAAGAAAAAGAAAGTCATGACAATAATAAACAGGGTAATTCTGGGCGTCTCGTTTAAACTTACTCTATACCTGCCGTTTGTTCGTAATAATAATAATAATAAGAAAAAGAAAGGTAGAAAATCGTATTTTCATTTATCGAAACGTTCCATGAGAAAAAGTAAAATAAAAAGGAACGTGCGATAATAGCTCGGATCGGTAAAGCGAAGGACTACGGTAATTCGCTGCGGCCTCGAGTCCCGGTCTCGGTCAAATTGACAGAAGCGCCACTTTAAAATAATTGACGCCGCGCTTTTGTTTACAAACACGTCGCACGTACGCGCGTCTCTGTTTAGCAGACCATCATACTCGATGGCGCTGAATAAAGCTGGGGTTTCGATGCGAGTAAATAAAAATAGAATGGAAGTAAAAAAAAAAAAAAAACAAGGGCAAATTGCTTTCCGAGAAATGCGAAGGGAAAAAAGTCGAAATTGAACGATTTACTTGAAAAAAAAAGAGAAGAGAAAAAAAACATGGGCAGCTCCGCGATTTTTCCAAGCTAAATACGGCCTACTGCACGTGGCTACTCCATATAGATATATTTATAGCATGCGTAGAGTCGCAGATAGTCCGTATCTCTGTGTATATATATACACGTAAATATACGTTCCCCCGTCGCGCCAGGGGCGACGGAACGCCGAAGTTCGCCCTGCTGCGTTCGACAGTTTTCGGGGCGCGCGACGCGCTCGATAACCACTCGTACGTAGCATCAGTCCTCGGCGCTGTTTTCGCAACAGTGTGCACCGATAATTTACGGATACAGCGGCGCACGCCTGAAATTCCGGATTGAAAAACTGTAATTTGCAATTGCACAAATGAAAAGCCGTAATTATTTGATTTTGACCGGCTCTTGCGTACATTAAAATAACTATACATACAGCTGTAATATAGTTCATCCTAATTCTGCCTCGGATATTCATCGTGAAAACTGAGGCGGTTCTCGATTAATCGAGAAAAGCGAAAGATTTCCCCGTATTTTACAATTTTTCACGATATTGAATTTCGCTACAGATCTGCGAAATCTGAAATTTCACGGGAAATTGAATTCCCTACAACTTTGACTGGCCCAATTTGATATTTTTCTTCTAGTAGACATGAGAATTCTTTTTTTTTCATAATTCTGACCTGATTAAGCGTTTCTATTACCGCTTTTTAGGAGAATACTACTAAAAAAGTTCCATTTTATGCTTGTCGATGAAAAAAAAAAAAAACTATTATTTCGTCTACCAAAACTGTCTCGATATGGCATGTAAAAGATGACTTCGCAAACGTGATGTAAAAAATATCTTTGTTGCGCATATCATACAAATGTATAAATAATCGACTACTCATCGAACTATCAATTTTTCGTTCTTTTCTTACTTTTCGCATTCGTGCATTAACGACTTCAAGATAAGATACAATTATTCCTTTAAAGTTAATTTTAGATTCTCCAAGTCGGTCTCTCAGATCTCTTCTATGCATATTTTTATTACGCACGTTTTTAATTAATTATGTAAATATTACAATTTGAATTTTGAGCGAGCCATTATTATCAATGAATAATATCGATACGTAAAAATTACGAGCTATTATGCGAAATCGCGTAAAAATTAACTACATTAATATAGTTATGGTTTAATTAGCTGATGAAATAAGACCTTAAAATATCATATAAAGCTTTTTTAAATATCGAACTTAAAAAAAAACTACGATAAAAATGTAACATTTTATCTGTAATATCGTTCACTTTAACGTTGAATAAGCAAAAGCTGGTGAAACGCGCAGACGTATAAAAAGTTATACGAAATCTTGTATAACTAATAAATATTTTACGATCGATTCAACTATAATATTAAAAGCAAAAACGAATGGTACTAGCCCTTATTCTAACGGAAAATTAAGAAGTAAAAAGAAAAATTTTTATATATCTGGAAAAAAATTCGAACGTATTCTTCGAGATATTATAACGGTGTTTTTGTCGTATGAATATCTCTCGTAAAGCCGAACTATCTTCACGTATAAAATTCATGAACTACTCGTATCAAACTGCGATACGGGGCCATTTTTCGGTTTTTTTTTTTTCAAAAAACTTTTCCTCTCGCTTCGTGAAAGATTAGACATCCAGAGCGAGACATCTTTCTACAGTTGACTTTGTCCGAGAAACAATAATACAGATTGAATTAGTAAAAAAAAGGACACGAAAGATTAGATTCTGTAAAGAGCGCACATAGAAAACCCATGAACAAATGAATTAAGACAAAAATTACTTTTCTATCAGAATTGTCCATTTGAAAATTCATCCAAATTTTTAAGATAAAAGCATATTTTCCAAGCGAGTGTTCAAATACGACAATTCAATTGAATGGCATCGTTGGCGAAATTATTCTAAAAAGAAAGATATAATTACAAATTAATACAAACTTCATCATTACGTATACTCGGTAGATATTCAATTAATAAAATTTAGCTTTTCAATGTTTATGTAGAACAATTCAAAGAGAGCGGGAAAGAAGAGAGAGAGAGAGAGAGAGAGAGAGAGAGAGAGAGAGAGAGAGAGAGCACGGGCAGCGCATGGTCCACAAATCGTAAAGGCATCCATATATGTTTACTTCTGGGCGAAGCGCCAAAAGTTCGCCCGTTGGACGTATATATGTATGTATGTAAAGCTATTCGAGGCACCGAGTTCAAATCTCCGTTATTCCGAAATTATACGCAAGGCATTTTTCAAAAATTTATATTTATTCGATTTCACGTTGTTCGCGGAAATTGCTGCGGTTGGCCGGCGGTTAGGGAAACAGGTGTCCGTTTTAATTTTTCTATATATATATATATTGAAAATACTGCAATAAATTACTATGAGCAGCGAGGATTTGGAATTTTAGATATTGATAACATTATTTTCATATGTCTATTTTTTCATTAAAGTTCAACATGAAAATGATTAATTCCAAAATTTTTCAAAAAAATCTTTCAATAGTAATAGACGTCCAGTGCTCATAAATATCAGAAAATTTTAAGTAATTTACTTCGGGGTTCGTTCTAATGTTATATGGAAGACATTTGTTTACGATGATTTTCTAAACTTTTCACTAACACACACGCGCGCGCGCGTACACACTACACACATACAGACATACAGACACACAGACACATACTCGTACAATTAAAATTGATCGGGTATACATGACGCGGCAGAGCGCGTGCGCGCATACCTCTCCTAAGTAGAACAATCCGAGCATAGTGCGACTGCAGTTCATTACGTGTACCTCGGTACCCTCGGCGCCCGCCCCTCACCTCCTCTAATTCGTTAATTTCTCGGGTGAGCGTGCGAGCGCCGACCGTCGCCCGGGCGCGCGCATTCTTTCCCAACTTTCCTCGCCTCGCCTCGCGGGGATCTCCGAGATTTATCCTCATGGACCACGGCGTCTGCCCCTGGGAGGGTGAGATCGACCCCTCCCGGCTCCGTTATCCGGGCGGCTCGCCCCCCCCCACAACATATATATATATATATATATATATATATATATATATATGAAAGTCAGGAAGGCACGGCCATCCATCAAGGGAGGGGAGCGCTCTATTATCCGCCGTATATAGTTCGGCATTAAACGCGGCCCAAAAGTTAAATAGATCAATCGTCCCTCACCCCCCCTCTGCCTGGCTCCAGCCCCTCCCGAGCAGGTCGGCGTTGTACGTAGCCCGCTTCCATGCTTCAATCGGCCACCGGGAGGGGGAGGAGTCTCGTGGGGGGGGCGATCACACGTTTCGCCGTTTACGCGAAGCGTGCAGTCCCGCGATATATATATATATATATATATATATATATATATATATGCATCAACGTATCAGAGCCGCGGGGCGGAAAAGTTTTGGATGTATGCGTATGCCTGTGTCTGTATATAGATATATAGATATATACTTAAGTGCGAAAGTTATTTTTCCCGATGTTGGCTAGCCAAGCGCGCCCCTCGTGACACGTTTTTCCCTCCTCGTACATCTGACGACGGCGCACGAGGCGGCCTCCTCGCTCGCTCGCTCTCTCTCTCTCCCTCCCGCCTTCGCGGCTCCGATCAAAATAAAACGGGAGAACGGTGCGCGGGAGGGATTGACGGGGCTCGCGCTCGAGGAGAAGGAAAAGCGGATCGTGTATATATATATATATATATATATATATATATATATATATATACGAGGGCCCTATCTCCAGCCCCTCCTTCTGCTTCCCCGCAGCCTATACACAAAGCCCAAAGGACTTCTATATACCTACCTACCCTCCTCCTTCTCCTCCTCCTCCTCCGCCTCCTTCTTTCCGCACCCTCCCCTCGCATACAAATACAAATATACAGCGTGCACAGCGAAAAGAAAAGGAAAGTGTCGAGATTTCAAGTGCGTCGCCGCCGCCGCCGCCGTAGTCGCCGTCGTGCTGCTCTCGCGATTATTACACAGTCGAGGCGCGTGCGACTATGTATATGGATGTGTGTGTATGTGTGTGTAGGGCGATGAAGAGGAGGACGACGTCGACGAAGCTGCCGACGCCACCACCCAAGCGGCGTCTCGCGTAGAGAGAGAGAGAGAGAAAGTGAGAAAGACGCGCAGAGACAGCTCCGCGCGCGCGTCTTCTCCGAGAGCAAGAGCGGGCGCGCGAGGCAGAAAGAAAGGCGAAGTCAAGCGCGCGCGTGTCGATAATAGAGGCTAGGGAGAGAGTCAGAAAGAGTGAGGGGAAGAGAGAGAGAGAGAGAGAGAGAGAGAGAGAGAGACAGAGTGTGAGTGAGGGAGCTTTAGAAGGAGGGAAGGGGCGAGAAAGAGGGACGAGCTCCTCGGCTCTTCTCCACGTCCCCCAGGCTCGTTCGAAGGGGTCGTTACGGCTAGCGCGCTTTTTTACCTCCTTCTCTCTCTCTCTCTCTCTCGCGCGCGCACGCTCTCCTTTTTATTTCAAACCCCGTCCGTTCCGTCTTCAACGCTCTCCCCTCCCGTTCTCTCCTCTGTGGATCTCTTGAGATTTCTTTTTTTTTTCCTTTTTTTTTTTTTATGTAGAAGAGACAACCCGCCGCGTTCGCGGTCGTCGCGTCGTCACGGGAGCTCCTCTGCCGTCGGTGCTGCTGCCGCTGCTACGCTGCGCTTTCGATCATGGCTATAGCAGCCGTGAGATGGGCGGGGGGAGTTGGGGCGAAAATTGCTACGGTAGTCTGCACCGCTATTGTGTGTGTGTGTGTGTGGGTGCGTGCGTTGATATATACTGTAAAGTTGATGAGCGATTCCGCGCGCAAGGATGCATCGGGCGCGCGTACGGTATCGGACCAATATATATATATATATATATATATATATATATATATATATATATCAGATTGCAGAGCTTTATTAATTGGACTGTTCCCGATAGCGAATCAGGGAATCGTAAAGAGAAGAGCGTTCTTGGAGTACCGCGATATATATATATATATATATATATACATGACGCTCTCTCTCTCTCTCTCTCTCTCTCTCTCTCTCTCTCTCTCTCTCTCTCTCCTTCTCTGGCTCTCGGGGTTATCTCTACCGTTCTCTTTTTCCGAAGAGACGGAGACGGGGACGGAGTGTGAGCGAGCGAGAGACGTTTTTACGTCTGCTCCCGCCGGGCGAGGGAGGCTCGTGTATATATCAAGTATCGGGAATCGATTTATCGATCGGGGCGATACGCTGGATGGGGTGAGGGGGGTGGGTGGATGGGTTTGCAAAAACGAGACGTCCCCCTCCCGGATCAGCGCGGCGAGAATAGCCTGGCCCTAATCGCGACGGCGCCGCCGCGTGGAGACGTAGATATTTTTTGATCCGGCCTCTCGGCCAAATTGACGTGAAAAACGTCGACTCAATATCGAGCGGTGCCTGAGAAATCTATGGGTTCGAGCGCGCTTTTCCGCGCACGTGACATTGTCCGTAAGTTTAAAAAAAAAAAGAAAAAAAAAAAAAGATCTTAATTCCGTTTCGTTCCTGCGCTACTTTGAGAATCCGTCGACCGGCCTTTGAGATAGCCGATGGAAAATCTAGATCGAATATGCGAAATTGGGACGAGTAATGAAAGGAAAGTTTATACCGGGACAACGTCGAGCTAAAATGGGAGTTATAGAGCGACTTGTCCAACTTCCAACTTTCCCCCGTGGGCGCGATGCCGCGTTCCGCGACGCGCGCTTCGCGAAGCCCGATAATTTGGCGCAACGAAGTCGCGTGAAAATTTTGCAAAAAGTATCATCCTCCCCATCGAAATGAGCAAGTTGCGACGAATGGCGGTCGTCTTAAAATGAGAATCGCTGAAAACTGGTTAAGGGCTCGCGTGCTCGCTATTCGCCTAAATACATCGCTACGTGACAAATAAATCCCTCAAATGTACGAAGTCGCGTAACGTCAGTGACAAGACAACATATTGATTAATAATACTTTTCGGTATATAAAAATTATGTTGCCCATTTATTTTTCCTATAATTTTATTTTTCTAGAAAAACAATGATAGGCAAGTGTGTGATTAATGCTAGCAAACGGCCCGTATATAAACAATAAAATTTCTAGCCATTTTTGACATTGGGCATAAATTTCCAATTACATACATTTGTCGAAAAAGGGAAATTACGCTACGAAATAGATTATTTCAGGTGCCTTATCATATCGCCTTTTATAAAAAATAAAAGAGTTAATTAAGCTGCCAAAATACTAAAACAATCCATTTAGGTTGAAAATCGAGTTAGCTCCCAAAGATCTTCTGAAAAAGCGGTGTATTTAATGAAAATATGTGATTTTTCAAATACGATTACGAATAAAGGAAAGTGTAATTAAAAAATAATATTAATATTACGGAATTAACCGTAGAAAACTGCATCGATAGGAAAGAAAATGCTCATACGAGTATTTGCGGAATGGACTATCGAAGAGCCAAGGAGCTCTATAAACTTCAATGTGTGCCGCGAATGAAAAAGTCGGCTGCGCCTCGATTCATTCGTATCCCGATTAAATAAAAATGAGAATAATATAGGATGAGTAGGGGATTGGAGAGGGAAAAAAAATTCGTTCTACTCACACGCTTCTTTTCCTTACGTAATCTTATATTTGATCTTGAAATCTATAATGGATTGTTGGGACGTACAGAGATAGAATTAAAATAATGTCCGTCATACTTTACGTATAAAGTGCACGAAGTGTTTTTTTTTGCGACTTTATTAAAAAGAAGGTACATAAAAAGTAAAACGGATATATTATCAATTTATCAAAATTACCGATATAAAAAATCTTTAGATTAATATTCTTCTTTTTTATTGACTTATCAAGTTTTACGAGCATGTTACTAAACTATTAATGGTTTACATTTCTAAATAATTGTGATAAGAATTTCGGAAAAAGTGATTGTGATGACATGTAACAAATTTCAAGTTTAATTGTTCGTAATAGTGATTTGTGTAAAAAAAAATAGAAATAATACTTTATTCTAAAGAAAACTTTGAAATCTAAAGCACTCGTAAAAATTTGATTTTTCATCCGTAAGCAAGAGATGGAGTTTACTTTTTTTTATCATTAATTTTCACATACGGACAATGTGACTCGCGGCATTCGCTCGTAAGCGCCGACAGTGGACTTATTTTAAGAATAAAATGTCTGGGAATGGACGATTAGCCGCGAGGAAATTTGTACGATATCTTGGATTAATTTTATCAAGTACAACGGCTTGTTCAGGAAGGGCATTGTAAAATTTCCGTGACCAAGGCATAGATTTACGCCGATAGCCAGTTCCGAGACACATTCGCCGGATTCAAATGTACACACACACACATCTAGAACTCGAAGGAATAACAACGCAAATTAGTTTGTATATACATATGTATACATATATGCGCAAGTCGGACACAATCTCCCCTCGGACAAGCCGACGGCACGCCGAGGGGTCGGCACGAGGGTGATGCGGACTTATTCGGCAAATCGCGAGCACGCGCGCGTTGCGCCCGGCTCGGCCGGCCATCCGTCGGATCCCCGTCGAGCGGAGAAAAATGGCCTCGGCCCGCAAACCGTTCGTCCCCGCGCGTGTTTTACACCCGGGCACCGCTCGGTCGCGGAGGACGCGCGGTGGACGAGGACGTCGGCGGTAACGGAAAGTCAACAAAACAAACAAAAAAAAAAAAAAATAATTAAGAAAATAAAAGAACAAGAAGAAGTGATGAAAAAAAATCCTATGATATAGAGAGAGAGAGAGAGAGAGAGAGAGAGAGAGAGAGACGGTGCAGCGCGCCTGGTCTGCAGCCCAAAACACTGTCCTGGGAATTGGCTGGGGGAGGGGCGAGGGAGGGTCTATTGATTTTTTTTTGTTCATTCATTCCTGCGCGTCCTCGCGAACGGCGCGAACTCGAAACACACACACACACACACACACACACACACCACACTCGTCCTCATTGCGCGGGTGTAACTTGAACGCCGAGTTCTCCTCTCAGCGATATCCCAGCCTCTACCCCCGCGTCGGTGTCCTTTCCCTTTTCCACCCCGCCTCTCTCTCTCTCTCTCTCTCTCTCTCTCTCTCTTTCTCCACCTCCTTTCATCCTCTATCTCGGTCTCTTTTTCACCCGCGCGTCCGGAAGGCTCGTCTCTTATCTTATATACACGTGTGTGTATATATATATATATATATATATATATATATATATATATATATATATATTATATACGCCGCGCCGGCGTCGACTACGACTGCGACGCCGAGACAGTTTCGGAACGAAAGTATAATGGAGGAGGAGCGAAAGAGAGAAGGAGGAGAGAGAGAGTGAGCGAGAGAGATGTTTAGTGCCGCGTAAAATACGCGCGGGAGAGGCAAGAGGGAAGAAACGAGGAGAGGTGGAGGAGGAGAAAGGGGTCGAGCATGGCCAAACTGATTATAGCCCGGTCTCTACGTACGTATATATACAGTACATCTCTTGCTTCTGACCCTCTCCCTTCTATACGTTTTCCTTTTTACGCTCTCTCTCTCTCTCTCTCTCTCTCTCTCCCTCTCTCTCTCTATGCTCTCAACTTTCATTTCCTTTTCTTTTTAGGAAGAACTGCTAAGGCATATCATATGGTATATATTATATACATATATATGTATATGAACAGGGAAATATACGTGCATGATTTCCTACCTGAAAGTACTAGTGTGTGTATGTGTATGTGTGTGTGTGTATATATATAACTGTAAAGTATCCGAAATAAATTTATGCGTGCGCTGAGACGAATCTATGCTCTATACATGTGGATCTATAGATGTATATAGAGCAATATAAGGTACGAGTATTGACTGGTTTTCTCCTACGTCCCTTGCAGATTCCTCTCAACTGGGTCGGCTCCGCTTTGACTTGTTTTGGCACTGAAAATGTTGCTCCTCTTATGGTAAGTGCGGCCCCAGTCGAATATATATATATATATATATATATATATATATATATATATATATATATACTGCGGATACGGCACTCATCCTACCCCTTTCTCTCACTCGCATTCTCCCTCTTTCTCTGGCGCCGAAAATTCAATTCTAATCCATCAATCGTCCACCCTGACTCCTCTCTCCCTCTCTCTCTCTCTCTCTCTCTCTCTCCTACACTCTGACGTGCTTAGCGGGTCGTGCGAGTTGAGAAAGGGCAGGGGGGGGAAGGGGTTTGTCGACCCTTGAGCATCGCGGCCCGGAACGAGCCGAGGAGCCGAGTGACCCTCCCGAGGAATCGAGGCACGCGCTATTTCGTCGTTGGACTTTCGCGTATCGTACCGCGCGTTGCTTGTAGGTATGCATAGCTGCGCCTTCCCGGCCATACATCTAAGTAGTTTTGTATGTTTCGTCGGCGAATCCGATTTGAACCTCGTTTTTTTTTTTTTTTTTTTGTCTTTCTTATGCTCGACGAATGAAGCGAGAAATCATTCGGTTCAGTCGTAGCGTGGATTTTTTTGTTCGTCGTCTCGTTCAGGGCAATTTTTGAATTATGCACAAAGAAATACAACGAGAAACTTGAAACGCTTTGCTCTGCCCCGATATCTTGCTTCGTATATAATAATATTCTCGCTTCGTATATAATACATCGATTATTTTGGTTCGACGGTCGCCTTTAAATTATTTTAATGATAAAAATAACGCAAATTCCGAAACATAATCAGCATTCGCGATCATTTAGTTATTGTTGCTCTCGTTGCGTTGCTGCTGCCCTCCCGTACCTACATAGGGATCGCTTTTTTTCTGTTTTTTTTTTTTACTTCTTGCATAAATCGAAGGCCGTGAAAAAACTTCCCGACTATTTTTAATCCCGCGACCGCCCTCCATTTATAAAATAAGTCGAATATATTTCGCGCCTCATGCCCCGGCCGTATTTTCCCAATAGGAACGGCCGAGCGCATTTCCCGATATAAATCATCGTGGCGAAAAGCGACTTCGGCCTTGCTTCCTTGCCGTAGGCGCGTATGCGCGCCGTGCAGAAATAGCGTCGACTCCGTTTTTTTGACGGAGGGGGCGGAGGTGGGGGCGGAAAAAAAGCCATCGACGAAAATCCAGACCGGACGAATGTATATCGCGGAGCTGTCGTTCGTTTCTTCCGATTTTCATTATGAAAATCACAATAGGTAGACGGAATTTTTTGGAATTTGAGAGAGATCTGAGATTTAAGCCTAGAAATTGGTATATCTATATAGATGTATAGACGTTTGCGTCTGCATAATTATTTATTATAAAAAAATAATGTGAATTATAGTCGGTTAAAAGTTTATTTGATTTTCAACGGATTCTATATAGCACTTTAAAACGTTAAAATAAGAACTCAAAAAAAAAAAAAAAAAACAAAAAAATCCACTCGAAAGATACGCACTAACTAAAACTATATAATATATAGTTTATATATAACTATATATATAACCGGGCACAGGCTGTTTCCAGGCTTTTTCGTTCTATGCGCGCGCGCGCTCGTGTATGCGTGTGTGTATTTTTTGCACCAATCCCACGAGAGCATTATCTCTATGGGCTTTCAGTAGATTTTCCCGAGTCTGGCGCGACGACAAACACGAGATAGCTAAAATCACGGCCATCTCTCTCTCTCTCTCTCTCTCTCTCTCTCTCTCTCTCTCTCCATCGTCGCTTAAAGTAATAGAATTGAGAATCATGTTATTCCAAGTCCTTCCTATACTTTTTATCTGCCCCCCCCTTCCCTCGCCACCGCTCTTTACGATAATGCATACGACGTACCAGAGAAATTCCATATCGGTATTAAAATCCAGCTTCAACTCCCGCCGCTTTTAAAGACGTAATATCGCGGTACACGTGTGTAGAGAATTTTCAATTCTGTTTTATTTCACACGAATACGAAATGCCGCCACGGCCTTCTTCGGATGATAAATATAAGGATATATATATATAGTTACTGCTTCGCATTTCGTGCCCTTTTTCTAAATGTTTTAAGGGGATCCTATTAAATTTATCGGATTTTCAGATCAAGTTCAGATCGAGTAGTTTTAGTAAAATTTTACGAATTTTTAAAGCACTATTAAATGTATTATAACAGATGAATCCTAAACGATTTTTCCCTTCCATTGACGAACTATAATTATTCATAGTGCTCAGTGTCGAACGAAATTTGACGAAAAACCTTATTTCTGATTTAACTAAAATATCGTCAGTTTCTTTTGATTTGCCTTAAGGAAAAAAGAGAACGAATTTTCCGATATAATAGCGCGAGGCACATACGTGGGCAAGTTATAAATTACGAAGAGTTTTCCGTCTGATTAGATCTTCTGTGTCGAAATTTTCCTGAACGTGAATTTGATACCAATACCGATAGAGTCGAAATTTTGACGGGCGGAGTTTGGAAATTATTTACCCGATGATAAAACGAATTTTCAGATATTTCAGAAATATATATACGTGTAGAGATTTCATCACAATTGTAGCTCAAATGCACGAGCGATATATTGTTCAATTGAAAGCTATAAAAATTCAGTAAATGTCATATATATTAAATCATTATATAGTATAATTTTATGCGTATGACCTTGCATTCCTTCATATTAAATCATTAAGAATGTATTGTTGTATACAAACCAATTCAAGATATTCCGTCTATTTGCATCATTCTTCAAATATTGAAAACTGACTGAAACTTGATAGTTATGTTTCTTTCAAAAGAATACATATGTATATATAATAGGAAATAAAAATTCTCTTAGTCCATGCCTTATATATATACATGTCGACTTTTGAGTAAATTTTCTGTATAATTTTTATATTCTATATAAAATTTATATTTTCTTTATTCTACACCATTGACTGTCATCCCTCGTCTGAACGTCGCCCGAGATATAAATGAGGCCATTGTATTGAAAATTTCAATAATATTTAATAGATAAACTTATTATCTCGCTTATTGTCAAGAAATATCTACCGGATATGATTTCATCATATAATTTTTTTTTTTTTTTGATATTTAAAACAGCTTTTATAGGAAATTCACGGGAGAATAATATCATTCATTATGATTCATTAATTTATTTTTTAAACTTAATTCACCAAATGAATTCAGAAATTTCTTAAATTTTGACTCGTCGGTTAATTATTTCTTAGATATTGCTCTATAACGTTGCATTAAATATGTCAAGTTAACGAAAATTTTAAGACAATGTGGAGATCGTGTATTTGACTACTTAAGACTACTATTATTACAAATTGACCTTTTTCAATATCAAATCTTAGTTACAAAATTATAGAATATGTTTTTATTATACATTATTATTGATTGGTTTATAATTTTCATTATTAGTTTCTTAAATGCATATGAAAAATTTTATGGTAAATTTCAATAAAGAATTATATATACTTAAAACTCGTAAATCATTATCTG
This sequence comes from Sycobia sp. Sy_11, assembly GCA_018907035.1. Lineage (NCBI taxonomy): Eukaryota > Metazoa > Arthropoda > Insecta > Hymenoptera > Epichrysomallidae > Sycobia > Sycobia sp. Sy_11. Next base: position 197,798 of record JACCIC010000180.1, on the reverse strand, counting down.
TGTATTTCATAGTCTCGAGCATTATTTTAAGTTTCATAGATCTAAGGAAAAAATCCGATTTTTCTTCCTAATTGTGTCAAAATCCAAAATTAAAGTGAAACCAAATTTCGAAGTACAAAATTCGATAATGCACTAAAATCATCTATATCGAGGCCGCATCGATGTCCAAGCCAGTTGTGTACCATATTAAAGTCTAATATCGATTTCTCCCCTCCCCCCCCCAAAACTGATCTAACGCGCCCCATAAATCGGGTCAAATTTTCTCGCTCGAAGTAACGCAGAGGTTTACAAGATCTACCATAAATTGCCAATTATCAATTTCATCGACAATTTGCGACAGACGATATTTTCCGCGATCTATTAAATCCATCCCTTTATTTTACAATCCGCGATTGGTCCCAGTAAAAAGTTCTTGAGGAAAAAATTTAGTTCGCGAACGATATGCATTTTCCTCGAGTGGCCGAGGGAAACTGTTCTTCCAACGTCTCCGATGGCTCTATATTTATTTCGAATTTCATGGGCGTCAGATGAGAGCCAGAAATGTAATTTTATTGGAAGTCTGGCCGAGAACAAAAGAATACGCTCTCTTTCCAAAATTGCGGTCTCCCACCGTACATCATCATATTGAGCGGCATAAAAATGAGAAATCGTCGGGTACGCTATGGGCGGCATAAAAGTAATCGAATTAATCGTCACGAATTCCGAGCGTGCATAAAACTCCAGTGTGTATAATAAAAGAAAGGCTCTGTAGGATATAAATTTATACTGCCAGTATCGCATAACGAAGGGACTCGACTAATATAGTTAATTTGGACCGATCCCTGATGTTAAAGAAAAAAGAGCAAGTATCTCCTCAGAATTTAATGAGATATACTGTTTAGTTAGATTAATTTGAGTGGAAAATCCAACATTTGATGCTGATTTTCATCAAAGTATAATAGTTAAAGAAAAGAAACTTATTGATTCAGACGTGTTCTATGGTTAACCTAATAGAACAATAGCTAAGAAACTATGCACATTTGCGAATACATATTAATTGGATTTTTTTTTGCTTGAAATACATATGATTCTTCCGTCGAAATGGGCGTGAAAAAGCACGAGCATAATTATAAACCCATTTTGAACTAAATAAAATCAGGAAGAAAGTACTATATCTTGAAAATTGAAAGAGCTTTAAAGCTTAGCAATTTATGGGGCTCATTTTGTCGGCTCAAGCCGGACGATATCCGTGACCCAATTGTCGTCGCCTCTATTTTTTAATGTGTATTTATACTAACAGGGCCGTTAAATATAACAATAATAAACTGTAGCTCCCGCGCCAATTTTGGGAAATCCCCGAAACTAATAAGCACGAGAGAAAAGACTCTATATGTAAATTTATATACTGATAATACTTTGGAATAATAATGACCAGACCAGCCTGAAATAATACAGCTAATGTTAAATTTGTACGCTGAGGAAAAAAAAATTTTTGCTTAATCCGTCCTTATGAAACTTTTTTCTTAAATTGAGGTAAAATAAATTTTGCTTCATTGAAATAAATGGACTTTCCAACGTTAAGTAAATTTCTCATCAATTTTTAATAAATATTCTTAAGAAATTTAAGAAATTTTCCTCTTATTGCTAAACGAGGAACATGAAATACGTATTTGCTTAGGTAAATTACCTAAATACTTACTTGAATTACTTGAACAATTCAATGAAATTGTTCTCTTCGCCAAACACATGTTCATGAATATAAGAATTTTTTTTCTCAGTGTACGTGGGCATTATTGCAAGCGATAAAAATGCAAATGATAAAAAGCATCCCATTGATATACAGCTGACATTGGGAAATTCCCAAATGTACATCTTATAATATATTAAACTGACAGTCTAATTCTCTTTTTATACTTAATAAGATATGTATATATATACACACATATATATATAAAACAGACCCTGTTTAATTTTTTCTCCGTTCGTTCGCAGACAAGCCGAAAGATTGGCCGTGATCGCCGGGCTCGGGCTCGACTGCGACGACGAGGACGAGGCGGAGGGGGCGGAGGCGGAGGCCGAGGAGGAGGCCACTGGGAGCGCGAGGCGACTGCGGGCCGCCACGCCGGCGCGACCGGGGCTGCGGAGCGCGGCGACGTTGACGCCCCGGCGCACCATCGGCGCCCCTCCCGCGCACGCCCGCTCCATCACCATCCCGCCGGCGGGCCCGCCGGCGCCGTTCGCGGTAAGCGGCCCGGGCCGGCGTCCGGGGCGGGGGCGGTGTTCCGGCCTCAGAGGTGGCTTGCGCCGCGACTACGAGCACCACGGCTGCCGCGAGCGCTGCAGCGGCGGCTGCGGCGGCTGTGGGGCGGGCGGCGAATGCGAGGCGCATGCCTTATCTCGGGCCTGACATGACGACAGCCCGACTGTCCACCATGTTCTACACGGTCGAGGTCGGGGACACCAAGTTCACCATCCTCAAGAGGTACCAGAACCTCAAGCCGATCGGCTCCGGGGCGCAGGGCATCGTCTGGTGAGTATACCGTACCCCTTTATCTCGCTCTCCTCAAGAGCCCTCCGTCTCCCCCCCCCCGCCCCTCCCCCCGCCGCGCTCGCTTGCGGTATCCGCGCCACGCGGAGGGGCTGCTTCAGCGGATCTTTTTTATCCTTCTCCTTTTACATTATAGTGGCGGCTCGGTGCCGACACGAGTATTCGAACCCTCGGTATAACTCCTTCTTACGTACCCTGCGTAGAAATTTTAATTCACTTTTCGAACTTTCGCCGCGCCCTCCTCAATATTCATAAAGTATAATTTGCTTTTCAACCATATCTATACATATACATAACGCGCTGACTTTTTCTTTTTCTGTTGCACGAGTCGAGATAAAAAGTTCAATTGCATTAACAAGTTTTCGAATTAGCGCATTTACTATAGGATAAGGATTTCGTTTGTGGTTGTAAAAATCAGCAGGGCGCGGTTAGTTAAAAATTAATTAAACTTTTAACGGGCATGAAAGTATTTTTTTTTCTGTCATAAATAGATCTATATAGATCTGAATAGATAACGGGTACCAAATATTCTTTGGTCTCATTACTCATCGCAATACAATACAGACAAACGGCAAATATCACATTAATGTCAATAAGATTTTGATCCTTTATTTTGACGAAAATCTAATTTGAAATCTATTTTTTAATATTATATTCTATTCCTGCTAATTATTGCTCAAAAACATTGTTAATTTTTAAATATTTACATTAATTACTTTAACTTGTAACTCCTATCTGGAAATTACCTAGAATCAAATAGACTATAAAAAAAACCAGTATAGTATCGGATAAAGCCATCGTAACGACGATTTATCGCTCGTTTTTTTAATATTAATTTTTTATAATAATATACCCGCGATAACGCGGGTTATAAAATTATTGTGTCAGCTTTTACTTTTTTTGCAAATCCAGCCTAATTGCCAAGGTTTGATTAACTTCGATATCAGTTGCAACATAGAAAAACGGAGCCTTCGGCACACTAGACATAACGATAAAAACGCCTGTAACAATGGGCCAGACGACGAATATAATCGCGCTTTAGCGCAAAAACCAACAGAGCAACGCCGTATTTACGGACAGGAGCAACTTGGATAGATATATGTTCACTACGTCATAATATCTTAAAAGAAACTATCGCCCCAGTCGAGGGGGGGGGCAGGGGGCGGAGGACGACATTAGATCCTTAGCGCTGTTTTCTTGACAAATATCCAATCTATATACACATATCTATATATATACATATATCATTTCTTATTTTTTGCTCTATATCTCTCTCTCTCTCTCTCTCTCTCTCTCAATCTTTCTGTCTTTCCTCATACAGCGCGGCATACGACACGGTGACGGCGCAGAATGTGGCGATCAAGAAGCTCTCGAGGCCATTTCAGAACGTCACGCACGCCAAAAGGGCGTATCGGGAGTTCAAGCTAATGAAACTGGTCAACCACAAAAATGTAAGATATAACGCTGGCTCGCTCTCTCGCCCCATTCTAAGACGATCGATCTCCCTCTACGGGCGCACGGGCGCTACCCTACTACCGGGGGCCCCCGGCGAACGCGCGAACGTGTACGTGCAATGGAAACGAGGCTCGGTGCGGCTCGCGTGCCCGGGCGCGCGCTGTAATACGGCATATCGTTCGGGCATTGATTGGCGCGCAACGAATTGCCCCCTATCGATGGATTTTCCGCGTTGGCATTTTACGCGCGACGGCTCGATTGCTACGAATTATGTGAAATTTTTGCGACGAAATTTTGTCGTTGATGTTTTCTCGCTGTATCGGTGGGTAGACTCGGCGAAGCTCTGACGTATCGAGCCTCGCTTCGGCTAATCCTACAAGTTTCGTGTTCTTAACTTTCGTCCCGTTTTGTCTCCCTAAAAATATAAGTTCCATAATAAACAGTTGAAATTATCATATTATATATATATATATCTATATCTACGTTTTATGGACGTCCTGCGGTTTTTAACGCGAAAATTCAATTTACTTTAATGTGATATGCGTAATGAGCGTTACAAATTAAGGAGAGGTCCATCTTGTCAAAAAATGAATTTTCTCCAATAGGACGAGAAATATACTTAATGTGATAAAGAAAAATTCATGCCTAGTCACTTTTCATTCAATTCGTCGTTCCTCTACACTATTTAGAAGTCACTATTTATCAATATTACATAATAGCAATTTTCTATCTGTTCAGCGAATATATAGTTTCGCATTGATTTGACAATTTCAAGTATTTTCGATACTTGGAAAAATCTTTCTTAAGTACAGAATCGAACATCGTTAACTTTTCGCGTAGAATAATTTTATTTTTAGTTGAATTTTTTTAAACGTAATGGATTTTGTGTCATTATTTGAGAAATTTGACAAACGTAGGAAAAGCCTTAAAATGATAAATTTGTTGCAAGCAACAATTGCATTTAAAAATCACAATATTAAATAGTCGTTTAGTCGTTCAATACTTATATTTGTTAATTTTTTTTGTTAAAATAAAATATGATAAAATTTATTATGTGCAAACGTGAATATAAACATTAAAAATTATTAGAATGTCTTTAATACTATTTATAGAACGTTACGCAAAAACATTCTAAATAATCCATAAAATGGCATCCAAATCCAATGTTAAAAATCAAATTTTATTACTAGAACGATTAAGGAAATATTATGTTCACAGTTTAAAGAGAAAAAAAAAATTTGAAAAGTTTTTTTTTTTTTTTTATATTATTTAACGTCGCTCTATTTATGCTTCCAAATATTGGTGCTAATCAGCGACGGAGGTCTACGAATTTGAAAAGTATTCGGGGACTTTAAAATGTCAAGCCAATCTACAACTATTTCCTCATTGATCTAACACATAATTATTGTTTTCTAAAATATTTACTTGTACAAATAATAGAAAGGAAATAAAAAGATGACTGGGTATATATATATATTGCAATTCTATCCACATTTGACAGAAAATTCATACTGTGATCGGATGATCCTCTCTTTATATATAAAATAGCCTCCTCTTCCTTTCAATATTACCAAGTACTCCTTCTTTCCTACGACATCCATTAAATATAATTAAAAAAAAAAAAAAAAAAAAAAAAACTCCTAAATATATCAACGTACGAGATAATGCCTCATATTTATTCAATACCGCCGCTCCAGCCAAAAATCCTTGTACTCAACGAAAATATCGAAGTCGGTTATATGTACACAGTCGCATGTCGCCCCCACCCCACCCCTCTCCCCGTCCGATAAAACCGAATTCTCGACGCGAGGCGAAAAGAGAAGAGCCATCAGCCTCTCGTCCACTTACTTCCAGCCCGCAACGTCTCACGATAACCTCCTCCTTCTACTCCTCCTCCTGCACACCCGCTCCCCCCCCCCACCCCCGACACTCCCGAGAGACGCTCGGGCCGGAGGGGTCGAGGAGGGTTCGAGGCAGCCGTTCGTCCTCTCACCCAGCACTGGATGCGTACACGTATATGCGCGCGCGCGCGCGCTCGCGCCCGTATTAGTATAAGCATCGAAACGGGCGGCAGGAACGCAACCCTCGCATATTATAATCTCATCCCCACCCACCTCTCTGTCTTGGACGCCCGCAGATAATTGGACTCTTGAACGCCTTCACGCCGCAGAGGTCCTTGGATGAGTTTCAGGACGTCTATCTCGTGATGGAGCTGATGGACGCGAACCTCTGCCAAGTGATCCAGATGGACCTCGACCACGAGCGCATGTCATATCTCCTCTACCAAATGCTCTGCGGCATCAAGCACTTGCATTCCGCTGGGATTATACATAGGGTGAGAAACGCTATATATATATATAGATAGGGAGTGATTGAGAGAGATAGAGGGAGAGCGAGTGAGAGCGCGACACAAAGAGGAGTCTATCATGTATATATATATATACATACCTACATAGAATTTTCCCCTTTAATGGCACGGGTCCTTTTAGCTCGATAAAAGGCTATTATATAGAATATAAGTCATTTATAGAATATAATATTAGGCTCACGTTCTCCGCGGCTTATTGCGTTAATCAGTGCTACCTTTTGATCTATACGAGGTTTTTTTTCCCCCCAATCGCATATTACGCGCGGAGCGAAGAATAATAAAAAAAAACGAATATCTATAAATATCCCCGTCCAAAAGCAGCTTCTTTCCGGTTACTGAGGAAATATTACATCGTAATTCACCATAATATTGACGGGATTCGAGACGAATCCGTTCGAAATTTAAAATAAATTTTTACCATCGAGTTGGGAAAATATTTTTGTTAATAGTCGGGGAAAAAAGGCTCGCCAGCGAAGAAACGAGAAAATATTTACTCGATCGTCGTAATTGTTTTTCTTTACGATATATACATTAATTGGCAAATAAAACACGGTTGCGTGACAAAAACGCGGGTCACATATGATAATAGATCTGCAATTATTATATATGGAGGATCGAGCCGGAAGTGCACGCTGCTTACGTCTAGCGGTATATAAGTTTTGCCGATGAATGTCTTCTTTTTTTTTTTTATTGACATAATGGTCATTATAATTATATACGGAAATAAACGGCGTCATCGTAGCGCGTAAAAAAGATATTTAAATTCACGGCTACCTTTTCTTTCGTATTAACAATAAAATAAATACGCGTAATAAAAGAAAAACTGTCGAGTAAATGGCTTTTTCTTTCTTGTACTACAAGATTATCGTTTGGATATGAAATTCCACAAAAAAAAAAACAAAGCTTCACTATTTATTATGAGAACGGCGCTTAATAATAAAAGTCATATAATTATGATAATACGGCACGTATCGCGATCGTGTATACAAAATTGCTACGATATCATGAGGGATAAAAATTTTGAAGAGCAACGAAGCTAACGGGCCAATAGTATTTCGCAATAAGGAGAAAGGTCAATCAATGAGCTCGAGATACGAGACAGCATAAAGTTCGAGCTTTCGCATACCGCGCTTATCTCGAGCTCGTTGACTGTATACGCCTCTTTTCTATTACAAAATACCTCTGATCCATTAGCTTCGTTGCTCTTGAAAAAAATCTTCCTGCTCCGTTTCTCTTCACTTTTACGGTATTACAACGATCGATCCACATATATACACACGTATTTTTATATATGTGCATATGTATGTGTATATATATATATATAGGATTTGAAGCCCAGCAACATTGTCGTCAAGTCCGACTGCACCTTGAAGATATTGGACTTCGGCCTCGCGAGGACGGCCGGTACGACCTTCATGATGACGCCCTACGTGGTGACGAGGTACTACAGGGCGCCCGAGGTCATACTCGGCATGGGCTACAAGGAGAACGTCGACATCTGGTCGGTCGGCTGCATAATGGGCGAGATGATAAGGGGCGGCGTCCTCTTCCCCGGCAACGATCACATCGACCAGTGGAATAAAATCATTGGTGACTACATTAAGACTGATACCTGTATATATATATGTATATATGCGCAATTCACGCGTAAGGAGAACGCATGCTTGGCTATTTTGAAGGATGAAATATTTGAAAGGATTGTCAAATATTAATTAACAAAAACAAATTGTTCCACAAAGCGTTTCATACGTCCAGGAATCATTTTGAACGAAGTGCAATCGAGTAGTTTCACCGTATCGGATCATCTGCCTGGCCGAATCATTCGCGCGCGTGCAAGGATGAATAAAGACATAAAGAAAATAAATACTTATATAAACGAAACACGTATAATTAAGTTCCGCGTGATTCATCAAGACTTTAAGCATTTTGCACAAAAGGGAACCAATAAGTTATTCGAATAATGCTTATAGTTCAATCTCAAATGCCTAGAATCGAACACTTAGGAATACTTAGTAATATCAATTTTGTATAACCCGCGATATTTTCAAAATACACTTCATTATGATATATGAAGAACTGGTCTTAAAGTTCATCCTGCTGAATGAATCTGAGACCAGCGGATGATTGGCTTGTAGAATGTAATGATACTAGATTCTATTTGACTTTATCAAAATTATTCCTGCAAATCTTAGAGGATGCTGACGATCAGATAATTATATCTATATAACCTTTATTCTTTCGAACTTTTTTTTTAAATAGAAATTTGTCTGAACAATCAAAATCAGCATGATGAAAATGATTTAATTTACATTCTAACTTCGAGTGTGACTTTAAAATACATCAAAATATCGAAAATGCACGATTTCATTTCAGAATGATAATTCTATTGTTTTTCAACAATTTTTTATACATATAACACGTGTAGGTCGTGAAATCCTTGCATGGATCTGAATTCCACGTGGAACGAAGTAAACAAAAATAATAATATGCATAAGAGAACAAAAAAAAAAAACAAAAACAAAAGAAAGACAGACAGAAAAAAAGAAAACTAACGTTTTTTTTTGTTTTGACACTCGTTGCAGAGCAATTGGGAACACCGGCGCAAGAGTTCATGCTGCGGCTACAGACGACCGTCAGGAATTACGTGGAGAATCGGCCGCGCTATCCCGGTTATCCATTCGAGAGGCTATTTCCGGACGTCCTCTTTCCCTCGGACTCGTCCGAGCACAATCGTCTCAGAGGTATACACCGACATATACATTTTTCGATAGAGGCATCGATCCGCCGACTCTGGGCCACACCTCCCACCACCACCCCCTCCCCCTCTATCCTCCCCAGCCGTTATCTATATATCTGCACATCTATCTATATTGTTGTCAATGCGCGTAAAAGCGGCGGGTCGCCTTTCGCAAATCCGCGCCTTTTTATGAATAAAAATACGTATATAATTGCGCGCGACGGAACTGTCGAGCCGTTCTGCGCAACGACGTCCCGTCTCTCCCGTACATCGACACCTTTCGCGTCGATCACGCTCGAGCAAATTGTTATAACGACACTGTTATATCCCCTTTTTTTTTTGCAGCGAGCCAGGCCAGGGATTTATTGTCGCGCATGCTGGTCATCGATCCGGAACGGCGCATCTCCGTCGACGACGCTCTACTTCATAATTACATAAATGTCTGGTACGACGAGGGCGAAGTTAATGCCGTAAGTGATTTATATTCAACCCATTGGCAATGATTAATATTTGAAAATTTAGGCATGATTTTCGGTATGGATAGTTGGTAATGATCCATATGCTTAGATAGATATTTGTATACATTTATTTTGAATACTTTTGTTTTTAATCACAAATACCATAAAGATCAAAATATGTGAAAAAGTAAAAACAAATACAATTTCATAGTATATTTCAACGATAAAAAAAAAAGAAGAAAACATGACTCTGTTACCGATTAGACCGTTCGTTACAATATTTTTTTTCTTTGTTACTCTCCTCAGCCCGCCCCGGGCCCGTACGACCACAGCGTCGACGAGAGGGAGCACACCGTCGACCAGTGGAAGGAGCTGATCTACCAGGAGGTGATGGAGTACGAGACCAGCCACAACACAGCATCCGCCTCGCAGTCGCCGGACACGGCGGGCTCCCGGTAGACACGCGACCCGATCAGTCCCGCGACCGGCACGATTGATAATCCGCGGCGACCGTCGACGATACGCCCCCTCGCCCCGAGCGCGCAGCGGCCGACGGCGGCTCGCAAGGCGCCCGAGCGGTGAGGCCAGGCCGAGAGGCGAAGCGGCGGAGAGGAGGAGAAAAATAATAATAATAATAATAATGATGATGATGATGATGATGAATAATAAAGAGAGAGAGAGAGAGAGAGAGAGAGAGAGAGAGAGAGGAGAAATAATGATGACCGCCACCCCTCACCTTATACATATATATATGCGCGTTCCGAGGGGCGTCGTATAGTCGCCCGATGATCGATGTGTGTTCGCGACTCTTTGTCCGCTTCGCGTGTACAGTTTCGAACGAAACGACAACAATTCAACAACAATAACAACAGCAGTAACGGAAAAAAACAACAACAAAAAAGAAAAGATAAGCAAAAAAAAAAAAAAACAAACAAAATATCCCCGTATCGTGTACGCGCCGACAGCGACGAGCCAATTGGGCCATTATTGCGAATGAAAAAGCGTTCTACATGTACTCCGTTTGGTTCGACCGTCGTTTGTTATTGTATCTCAGCTCTTGTGCGTTTCTTTTTCTTTTTTGACTCGATTGATCCTCTTTTTTTTGTTTTGTTTTGTTTTGATTTTTTTACGTTACAATAACAGGATCGTTTTATAACTCCGAGATTTCGAACCTTTGGCCAAAGCTAAACGTGCTAATCGTCCCGAGTCCCGCGTTGCTGTGGACGCGAATCAAGCCCTCGCCGCCCCGCTCCCCCCCCCCCATTCGCGCTGTCTCTCCGTAATAAAATGAGAGCTCTCACACCGTTGTTTCTCTCCGCATGATGAATTGCAGAAATATCGATGAAATACAAAGAAGGCGAAAAGCGAATGTAAACCGTAAAATTCAAAATTTGTAAAAAAAAAAAAAAAAAAGAATAAAAAGCTGTGTGGGATTCGCATTGGCGAGGCCTTCTTGCATGACAATGTCACGATGTATACGTAAAATGTCGCTTCTGCTCTTTCAATGATAAGCAGGGCGCCGCATCATTTATAGAAAAGAAAAATCCAGTATCGTTTCGTTGTTCGGTGAAAGAATTCAGAAAATTCTTTTTTTTTTATTTCTATTCTATATATAATTTAGAAAACTGCATATTGTATCAAAGCAATGGGCGCGAGAGCCTCCGTGTTCGCCGACTTAATTACCAATGATAATGTAGATCTCCTTTTCAAAGAGAAATCAAAGACTATAACTACATTAAGCCATGGCTATCTCGCATAGTTAAAATACAATTATCATTTATACCATTACAATTAATATCCATGATTATAATACCATTATAGATAATTAACTGCGGGAAATAAAGAGGGGGGAAAAACATGAGAAAATAACAATAACGATGATGGTGAAGTACGGTAAACTCCTGTATCGCGAAGCGAACAATGTAAATATTATAGGGGATGAGACGCGCGTAATAAAATTCAACAAAGCGAGAATGAGTCAATGTGGCATGAATTGAGAAAATAATAATAAAATAATGATGATGATGATGATAATGATGATCATAATGATCATGGTGATCATGGTGATCATGATGATAATGATGATGATTATGAAGAAAAAACAAATAATAATGAAACACCCTGTATTTTTATACAAGAGCGTGTTTTCGATAAACTACGTCCAAGTACTTTAAAAATAAAAAAAATAACAATAATAATAATAATATTAATAATATTAATAATAATAATAAATTGTAGAGCCTGCTCACGCGTGTCTGTCATGATCGAATCGCATTTTACGACGCAAGTTGTGTAAATTTTACGGAATCTGCGCGCGTTGTGCAGCATTGTTTCAACCTCGGGGATATAAAATGTGGAAGGAAAGAAGGATAAATAGAAGGAGCAAAAAAAACATTAATAGTAATGCGATGGGGCTCCTTAATAATGTCAGCAAATTGCTACGCGCAAATCAGAATCGTAACCAAGCAGAAAAATATACTCGGTAAGAGTGTCTAGTCTCTGCAATATCGTCGTGGTTCTATATATAGTTATTATCTCGATTTTTGTTAATTGTGTCTTTGTAGGAAAAGTAATTTAAGCTGCATCTCTTCCTTATCTTTTTTAGACTCTCTCTCACTCTGTACCCTTCGCCTGTCCAACTTTTTCGCCACGGCTTCTCTTTCTTTCTCTTTTTCCAATTCGCTCTCGGATCACTATTCTCACTCTCTTCTGCATGCAAAATAAAGCAAAGAAATAAATGGCCCTTCGGAGGCTGGGAAAGGGGGCAATTTTTTTCTCTCGAGTGCCATGCATTAATCTTATATTGCAAGTTCAAGTGTTTTTTGTTTCTTCGTAAATGTTTATTAAAGCTTTAACTCGAAAAAAATAAATAAATAAATAAAACGTCGGCAGCGGTTACGCGCGACATTCGCGCCCGAATAACTGCCCATGCAATTCCACAGCTGCGCAAGCGTACATAAATATATATAGAAGTATATTTATGATTTGTGAACTGAATTTATTGATTAGCAAATTGTGTAGGCTGACTTAGGCATTGCAATATTATTTTGCAGTAATTAAGTGTATCTAGGATATAGGAAACGACAAGTAGTTAGATAGTTAGCGCCATTGGTAGTTAAGTATTGTAATCCAGAGATTGGGAGAGAGTATGAATGAGCAAAAAAAAGAGAGAAAGACACAAAAAGGGAGAGAGTGAAAAGAAGATGAGAGAAAGAGAGAGAGAGAGAGAGAGAGAGAGAGAGAGAGAGAGAGAGAGAAAGTGCAAAAATATAAAAAAAAAATTATTATAAATCGAAAGGTACCTTTACAAAGTTGTGGAATAAAACAAATTGTATCGCGCGGTCTTTTGAAGTATGCGGGATAAGTTGAATATTATAATTATGCGCACTTGTGTGCGTACGTACATGAACAAGTGTGTGTGGGCGTGACTGTGTATGCGTTAATTATTGCGATTGAGAAAAAAAAGCGAGCAAAATATAAACAATGCGCGAGCGTTAAATTTTTATTTTTCACGACGATAGTTATGTGAATATATTGCTACAGTCCGATCCAAATAATCAAGCTTTTGTAACACTCGATATAATAAAGTAACGATTATACCGCTAGTTACGTAATTACGTAAATACATTTTCTTTTTTTTCACCCCCCCCCCCCCTACCCCCCCCACCCCCCCCCCCCCCCCCCCCCCCCCCCCCCCCCCCCCCCCCCCCCCCGCACCCCCCCCCCCCCCCACCCCCCCCGCCCCCCCCACCCCCCCCCCCCCCCCCCCCCCCCCCCCACCCCACCCCCCCCCCCCCCACCCCCCCCCCCCCCACCCCCCCCCCCGCACCCCCCCCCCCCCCCCAAAACACGCCCCCCCCCCCCCCCCCCCCCCCCCCCCCCCCCCCCCCCCCCCCCCCCCCCCCCCCCCCCCCCCCCCCACCCCCCCCCCCCCCCCCCCCACACCCCCCCCCCCCCCGCCCCACCCCCCCCCCACCCCCCCCCCTCCCCCCCCCCCCACCACCCTCCCCCCCCCACCCCCCCCCCCCCCCCCCCCCCCCCCCCCCCCCCCCCCCCCCGCCCCCCCCCCCACCCCCCCCACCCACCCCCCCCCCCCCCCCCCCCCCCCCCCCCCCCCCCCCCCCCCCCCCCCCCCCCCCCCTCCCCCCCCCTCCCCCCCCCCCCCCCACCCCCCCCCCCCCCCCCCCCCCCCCCCCACCCCCCCCCCCCCCCCCCCCCCCCCCCCCCCCCCCCCCCCCCCCCCCCCCCCCCCCCCCCCCCCCCCCCCCCCCCCCACCCCCCCCCCCCCCCCCCCCCCCCCCCCCCCCCCCCCCCCCCCCCCCCCCCCCCCCCCCCCCCCCCCCCCCCCCCCCCCCCCCCCCCCCCCCCCCCCCCCCCCCCCCCCCCCCCCCCCCCCCCCCCCCCCCCCCCCCCCTCCCCCCCCCCCCCCCCCCCCCCCCCCCCCCCCCCCCCCCCCCCCCCCCCCCCCCCCCCCCCCCCCCCCCCCCCCCCCCCCCCCCCCCCCCCCCCCCCCCCCCCCCCCCCCCCCCCCCCCCCCCCCCCCCCCCCCCCCCCCCCCCCCCCCCCCCCCCCCCCCCCCCCCCCCCCCCCCCCCCCCCCCCCCCCCCCCCCCCCCCCCCCCCCCCCCCCCCCCCCCCCCCCCCCCCCCCCCCCTCCCCCCCCCCCCCCCCCCCCCCCCCCCCCCCCCCCACCCCCCCCCCCCCCCACCCCCCCCCCCCCCCACCCCCCCCCCCCCCCCCCCCCCCCCCCCCCCCCCACCCCGACCCCCCACCGCCACACCCCCCCCCCCAAACCCCCCCCCCCCCCCCGCCCCCCCCCCCCCCCCCCCCCGCCCCCCCCCCCCCCCCCACACCCCCCCCCCCCCCCCCCCCACTCCACCCCACCCCCCACCCCCCCCCCCCCCCCCCCCCCCCCCCCCCCCCCCCCCCCCCCCCCCCCCCCCCCCCCCCCCCCCACCCCCCCCCCCACCCCCCCCCCCCACACCCCCCCCCCCCCCCCCCCACCCCCCCACCCCCCCCCCCCCCCCCCCCCCCCCCCCCCCCCCCCCCCCCCCCCACCACCGCCCCCCCCCCCACCCCCCCCCCCCCCCCCCCCCCCCCCCCCCCCCCCACCCCCCCCCCCCCCCCCCACCCCCCCCCCCCCCCCCCCCCCCCCCCCACCCCCCCCCCCCCCCACCCCCCCCCCCCCCCCCCCACCCCCCCCCCCCAACCCCCCCCCCCCCCCCCCCCCCCCCCCCCCCCCCCCCCCCCCCCCCCCCCCCCCCCCCCCCCCCCCCCCCCCCCCCCCCCCCCCCCCCCCCCCCCCCCCCCCCCCCCCCCCCCCCCCCCCCCCCCCCCCCCCCCCCCCCCCCCCCCCCCCCCCCCCCCCCCCCCCCCCCCCCACCCCCCCCCCCCCCCCCCCCCCCCCCCCCCCCCCCCCCCCCCCCCCCCCCCCCCCCCCCCCCCCCCCCCCCCCCCCCCCCCCCCCCCCCCCCCCCCCCCTCCCCCCCCCCCCCCCCCCCCCCCCCCCCCCCCCCCCCCCCCCCCCCCCCCCCCCCCCCCCCCCCCCCCCCCCCCCCCCCCCCCCCCCCCCCCCCCCCCCCCCCCCCCCCCCCCCCCCCCCCCCCCCCCCCCCCCCCCCCCCCCCCCCCCCCCCCCCCCCCCCCCCCCCCCCCCCCCCCCCCCCCCCCCCCCCCCCCCCCCCCCCCCCCCCCCCCCCACCCCCCCCCCCCCCCCCCCCCCCCCCCCCCCCCCCCCCCCCCCCCCCCCCCCCCCCCCCCCCCCCCCCCCCCCCCCCCCCCCCCCCCCCCCCCCCCCCCCCCCCCCCCCCCCCCCCCCCCCCCCCCCCCCTCCCCCCCCCCCCCCCCCCCCCCCCCCCCCCCCCCCCCCCCCCCCCCCCCCCCCCCCCCCCCCCCCCCCCCCCCCCCCCCCCCCCCCCCCCCCCCCCCCCCCCCCCCCCCCCCCCCCCCCCCCCCCCCCCCCCCCCCCCCCCCCCCCCCCCCCCCCCCCCCCCCCCCCCCCCCCCCCCCCCCCCCCCCCCCCCCCCCCCCCCCCCCCCCCCCCCCCCCCCCCCCCCCCCCCCCCCCCCCCCCCCCCCCCCCCCCCCCCCCCCCCCCCCCCCCCCCCCCCCCCCCCCCCCCCCCCCCCCCCCCCCCCCTCCCCCCCCCCCCCCCCCCCCCCCCCCCCCCCCCCCCCCCCCCCCCCCCCCCCCCCCCCCCCCCCCCCCCCCCCCCCCCCCCCCCCCCCCCCCCCCCCCCCCCCCCCCCCCCCCCCCCCCCCCCCCCCCCCCCCCCCCCCCCCCCCCCCCCCCCCCCCCCCCCCCCCCCCCCCCCCCCCCCCCCCCCCCCCCCCCCCCCCCCCCCCCCCCCCCCCCCCCCCCCCCCCCCCTACCCCCCCCGCGTACCGCGCAGCGAACGCCGTCGCTCAACCCCAAGCACCCTCCGCCGCCCCCGCCCCGCCCCCCCGTGCTCCCCCCCACCGCAGCCCCTCACGACCACCCCCCCCACGCCCCCCCGCCGGACGCCTCCCCCACCCTCCCCTCCACCCCCCCCGCCCACCCTAACGCTCCCCTCCACCCGCCCACCCGTCACCGCCGACCCTCCCTTCACGCCCCCTCGCCCCGCAACTCTCAACCCCCCACCCCGGCCCACCCGCCCCCCCGCCCCCCCCTTCCCAGCCCCCCCCACCCGCCCCGCCGAAAGTCGCTTCCGACCCTCTCCCCCAACTCCCCCACTCCCCCGCGCTGCCCTGACCACATTCCACGACTCGCGCCGCCCGCCTCCTGAACGGCCGCCCCCAACAAGCCGCCGCCGCGCCCGCCGCCCTCCGCCCGCGCCACGCCACTTCCCCCCCCGTGTGCGCCCCCCCCACAACATCCCCTCTACTCCCCCCCCCACGCGGCTCCCTGTGGCGCCCCGACGCCGGCCCCTCCGTCCCCACGGCGTCCCCACCCCCGCCCCCAGAGTCAACGTCGCCCCCTCCACCCCGGTCTCTCGCTCAGGTCGCGGTCAGGCTCGCCCCCCGGCACGTCCTCCCTCCGCACCCCCCCCACACGCGCCACCCCCCCCGACCCCTGCGCACCCCCTCTCCCCCATCCCCACCCCCCCTCCCGGCCGTTTCTCCCCCCAAGCCGCCCCCGCCCCGCCCTTCCCGCGCGCCGTCCCCTCCCCCCCTCCGAGCAAACCGCCCCTCCCGCGGCCTAGAACCATCACCCCCCCACCCACACCGCTCGCGCCTTCCACCTCACCGCCACCCCCGAGAGCACGACCCGTACGGTATTATTATTGATGAAGCTATTTGCGAGATTGCTAACAAATTATATATTATACTATACGTTTCAGTTATTTATTCGTATCAAATTACTTTTTTTCCATTGAAAAAATAAAGAATTCGTAAAATATTCTTTGCTTTTGCAATATAAACATATATATATATATATATATATATATATATATATATATATATATATATATATATATATGCTAAAAAATTTAAGGTATTGGACATTTTTCGTAAAATGACGAAGTCTTTGCGCGTGCGCAACTAAAATGCAGAAATAGACCCGTAGCATTGATATTGACTAAATTTTAGTGGCCAATATCGCATTACTCTCTGCAATCGTAGATTTCAGATAGGTACATAAATTATGTATCGTTGATTTGCCGTCCTCGGTAAAAGAAATTACTGACATTTCATTATTATGCAGATCGTTCGAACAAGTGGATAAATCAAGAAAAATACAAGAAGATTTCAACAAATACTGTAAAAATAAATAAAAACTTTTTACAGTGACACGAAACAACAATAATAGTTGGCCAATATTAATTTGGTAGTCTTAAATGCATACCTTACGAACTTATAGATTAATTAAAAGGATTTGACAGATAATTTATGTTATTGTTGATGATCACTGGCAGCTGCTATTATGATGGACACATCGTTGTGAATTATTTTTCCTCCAACAATGCTTCAATTTATCTGCTTATCTTTAACTTTCTAAATTGCACTAATACTACATTACATGGATTTATTATTTACTTGGTAAAAGAATAAGTCAAATTTGGATTTTGAGTAATTATATTACTTTTCTTGTCTTTATTACACATCGAAATTGTACAAGAAGTTCTTGACTTTCTTTCATTTTTTGTTATTTTATTTTTTTGCAAAAATCAACATATCGTGGCAGGGGACGCACGGAAACACAATGGTCGCGTCGCGCAGCCGCGCGTAAAACATAACAGATCATCGTTGAAAAATGATGAAGAGGCTTTCCTTTCTTCTTTTTTTCCCCTTTGTTTCGCAATTCAATCGCAACAGTCCTATACGTTTGCTTATATATATATATATATATATATATATATATATATATATATATATATATATATATATATATACACACGCTCGGACGACATCACAGCACCGAGAATATACAGGCGAGCAGACGGGCCGCAGGCTCATGCAGCCGTACAATTTCTTTACTTCTTTACTTTTGTTTTGTTTCATTTTATTTCTTTCTCATTTATCAGCTTTCGCGCGTGTCGCTGTTTTTTACTTCGTTCTTGCTTTTGTTTTTTTGATTTTTTTTTTTTTTTTATGTGCACGGAGACTGTCAATCTACACGAATCTAATCCGAGTGCCAAAACGCTCTTGATTAATATCTCCGTAACGACGCGCATCATGGCCAATGTATTTTCATACGGCTTATTATCGTTCTCCGTTTAAAAAAAAAAGAAAAAAATGTTATCGAGGCCTGGTTAAAAAATAATAGCCTACTCGCAACTGGGAAGGGGAATGTACGCTAATAACGGCTATACAATATAGAAGACGAAATTGTGCGCAAATCACACTGACGCACCTGTTAGGACTTTCACCCGGTACTCTACAAATTGTTCTTCCATCATTTACCAAGTGCCATACACCATTCGTTATTTTAAAATTTTCGCACATCGCGTCGAATCACGATCTACAACATCGCAATTGATAAAATCAGTACACGTCCTATATTTATATTTTGACTTACTTCGCCGAAAGATTCGCATCAGGCTGCTTCTGGAACTAGTTTTTTCTTATCTGTACTCATATTTATATTATATATTATATATATATATGCATGTAGGTATGTAGGTAGATATATATACACATTGAACGAGTTCAGTGGCTCAGCGCGGGGCGTGGGTCAATAAGCGACTGGACGACGATGGAAGAATGCGGGGTATGTATTATAGCGCACGAGCGACTTTTTACTTTCCGCCCTATGAAAATGTGGACCTCACAATCTATCGTTCTCCGTTTCCGATCGATCGATTAAAGTCCCTTCGTACGCGCTACTTTTGACGAGGAAATCTATATTGTCACTGTGATTTATGGATCGCATTATAATGAGCTGCACTCCCATTCAAATGTTAAGGTATGTCAACGATCAACGCCTGAAACTACAATTTACCGATTAAGATATCAAACAAATCTTGCGATCCCCGGGCTCACTAATTTACAGACTATTTTAGGACATTAGCTTTTTCTTTCATTACTACTGAATACAATTCACCTTAACGCGCACGCATTAATTGTTTATAAATATAGAGTATATTTATATATAATATAATACAGTACAATCCGTTAATCGAGTACGGATAAAACACTGTACTTACGAGTGGAATATATATATATATATATATATATATATATATATATATATATATACACAGAATATATAATATATTATCAAAGTCCTCTGCTCGTCTCACTAAATCTTTGTCAAACTTCATTAAGTCATGCAAGACCTGCGCGACAGAGAAGACTTCCTTCTAATGTTTTGGCACATGCTTCTTTTTTTTTTCTTCTTTCTAAGTCTATCATACATCCTCGCATATTATTTAAAATCGTTGTTTCTCATTCTAAACAATTCGTTTCGATCAATCATAAAAACATAAACAAAATAAACCTCACAGTAATAACAGCGGTCAATTAATATATTAACGAACACTCAGGAATGACGAGAAACATATTATATATATACACACGCACATGCATACATATATGTGTATATATATATATATATGTATGTTTGTATCTATGTATATATGTATATATGCATATGCATATGTAATGCGCACACGCGTCAACAACAAAAATGCATCGTTTATCTGGATTTTTCGTTCCGAACGGCTCTGTTCTGGACGTAGCCGCGATATCCGACGCGCAATCGAAAGAACCGAGGCGCCCACGGAGTTCGTCCCGGGCAGCGGGCCGCCCTCCTCCTCCTCCTCCGCCTCCTCAGTTCCTGTCCGCGCGCTGGCCGGAGCGCTCCGTCTCCGTCTCCGTCTCCGTCTCGGCACGCCTCTGGTGCTCGTGGATCGAGCGGTAATCGCCGGGGGCAGGCAAGCGCGGTGGCCCCGGCGAATTTATCCGCCGATCCAGGGCAGCCATCAGCTGGACTGCGTGGGCGGCGTCAGCTGCACCAGCAGGGAGGTGTAGAGCTTCGGCTTCTTCTTCTCCAGCACCTCGTATTGGAGATTGCTCAAGCCGTCGGTGAAGAAGCGCTTTTTGCCGGTCTTGAGGTACTCGTACCTGTGGTGGGAATTAGATGCGATTAGAAAAATTTCGTCCCGCAATAAAACGGAGACGACGAACTAGATAGATCTTGTCGGTCTTGGGCAAAATTTGCCAGACAATTTTTGACGTATCAAACTGGGATACTCGTTAGCTAAGCGTGGCAATATTTAGCAAAAATTCCGTAGAGTCTGGCTAAGTTTGCCGATCATTGCCAAAGCCTTACCAAGCATTGTAAAAATTAAAAGCATCGAGAAGAAAAAAAATCCTCTCACGTTGCAGAAATGAATTTCGAGGGAATTTTACTAGCCATTGACTAACAATTGTCAGCTTTTACCGAATGATGCTAAATGCGTAATCACAACCTTGTCAATGATTGCCAGGCTTTCGTAAGCGTCCAATTTGATACGTTTGGCAATATTTCGCGCAGGGCTTGGCAAAGTGGTGACAAAATTTGACAACTTGTTTTTTTTTCCACTTAAGGTAATGTTTGATGTAATACGGATCCGCAATTTTATAATGCCAATTGTCTACCTTATGAAAGCTAAATTGGCAAGTAAATTAAAGCAATTATTTTTTATGAAATTATAGGACTGATCGAAGACTTACTTTAAAATTGGTTAAATATATTGTAATAATTATTATTACTAAGAAGATTATTATAATAATATGATACAAAATTTTAATAAGAATCGCTTGGAAAGTTTCGCTAAATCTCTTTTTTCATTCAGTTTCAGTGATACTTTCCAAATTTTTCTATTAATCTTTTCCTAAAATAATATGATAAAATTCGTAATAATAATATTCATGTCCTTTAATTATGATTTGTTCAAAACAAATAAAAAGTTTCCATGTCAATATAATTATAACAAAAATAACAAAAAAATTAATTGATAACCAAGATAATTATTGAAAAACATTGCCATTAAAATTTTCCTATTATTGCTTCTATCATTTTTTATAAACCGATCCGACGAGTCGTAAATCAAATGAAAAAATCGTTCAATTCAAGCAGCTCCATATAGATATATACATATGTATACACAGACACACACATGCTTATCGAGTAGATGGTAAAAGGTCTTAATAAGCATGCGCGCGCCCAATGAACCGTTAAGCATATAGCGACAGTCAAAACAGTGCTCCCCACGTAGGTTTCGCGCTGTTCCGCCGATATATATATATATATATATATATATATATATATATATATTCTGTATATACATGATGTATAGATAGGAATTTCGACAAAAAGAGAAAGGCGCGCCCGGCCGTTCGTTGCACGTTCGTTACCGCAAAGCGCGACGTTAAATAACCGAGCGCTCGCGCGCCCGCGCACTTACTCCCACATCTCTGCCCCCCACCACCCCACCCACCTCGGAATCGCGCCCCCTTGCGCGTAAATTAATAATAATAATAATAATAATAATAATAATAATAATAATAAATAAAATAAACAAAGAACAATAAAAAGAAAACACCGCCGCCGACCTCTTGGGATTGGCCTTCTCCTTCTTGTGGGTGAGCATCTTGTAGCGCGCGATGTTGGGCGGGTAGCGGGAGATGTGCAGGCCGCGCGCCTTGATCCTGTTGGCCATGTCGTCGTCCTCGCCGCCCCAGCCCCAGAACACGTTGCTGAAGCCGTTCACCAGGCGAAAGTGCTCGGTCGTCATGGCCGAGACGCCGCCGAAGAGGTCGCTGTACGGCAACCTGTCGAGACACATTACAGATACGCGTGTAATAACGCTTGCATACGGCTCTTCGCGCGCTCGTCTCATTTCTTTTATTTGTTTTTCTTTTTTGGTTTCCCTCCCCAGCCCTCTCCCCCCCGCCCCCCCGTCTCACCAAGTCGGCACGGCTGGGTGCACGGAAATATCGTTCCGCCCCGGGTACCGCCGGGCAATCGGCTCGGCTTTTGCGCAAAAGATCCGGAACGCGCGATAAGGCCGGCGCTCGTTGCGAGCGAGGCGAGGCGAGAAAGTTCCTAAGTCGCCCCGGGGCGGAGAGGTTCCGTCGTCCGCCAATTTTAATCAGTCGATTAAACTCTAATGCGCGCTTCGTTTTTTCGCCACCGCTCGCTTGGGGGTGTATAACACGTTTCTTACGCGTGATACGTGTTCGGCGCTCGTTAATTAAATCATTTGTGCGACAACTATATATATATATATATAGTCTGCGATAAGATTTGCATACTCACCGAGGGTACTTTTCCGCGTGTATATATAGGCATGCATGTACGTCTGTATGTATGTATGTATGTATGTCTGTCTGTATAAACAGTATCGACGCGGCGGGCGGAGCTGCTGCGAGAAATTCGCCAAAATCCTCGATGCCGTTTCCTCGTTGAACTCCTCGTTGCGCGGAGAGCGTCGGGATTTTCCGCAATTAGCGACCAGCCCGGTGTTTACAATGCGACCGCCATCCGGCGACGCGGAGCCGGGCTTGTCAATCGAACGGAGTCATTTGTCGACTTTGCACTCTTATCGTGCGCGTGTCCTACATTTTGCGCATGGAAAATTGACGCGGTTACAGCTGTCCGCAGCCCTCGGATCGAACGACGTGTCGCTCGAAAAGCAGGCGGAATTCGATCTATCCATCTTTGTAAATGCCCGTCGCGCTGATTAAAATTTATAAACAATAAAAAAGACAACAACAAAAAAAGTGATTTACGAGGGCAGTTTTTTTAACGGGGGGGAAAAAAACAGGAAAAACAAGAAAAAAAACCACGCGCGTTGCGAAGATCGCGTTGGCCGATCAATCTAAGCAACGTATGTTTGCCATTTTTAACATTTTTCAAAGCGCAGGTGACAAAAAACATACAATTTACGACTTTACAACGATCGCGACAAACGTAAAAATAACAATAATAATGACAAGAATAATACTAAAAAATACGCGAACGCGAAGTAAATAGCCTTGCTTGTCTCTCGCGCTTTATTTTGCCATTCGAGACAATAGCTTGCAGTAGCTTATTATGCCGCGCTGCTCGCCGTTTCTGTAACAATCCCCGCTGGCGCAACGTAATATCGTTGCGGCGACCAATCGGCGCCATCGGCCCCCGGCTCTATGATAACGTAGAATCCGCGCGACGATCCTTATCCAGCCGGTTTTACGCATTCGGCGGAGGTGATATTAGCGCCGGAATCGATTTTTCACGCGCCCGTCGATTTTACTTCTTCGCTATTTTTATCGTTCATCCAATGTCAAACGTCGCGATAACAGATAAGCTGTATTCGAAAATAATTTAAAACGTCCCGAATAATGATCATTTTTCATATACCACAGACACGCACATATATGTACGAAATAGTTTATACCTTTTTGTATAAACTATAAAAAATGACAAAATTATATAACAAAATCATATATAAAATAGTAATTTTTGCATATCGAACGCGAAAATACCAAGTTTAAAATTGCAATATCTCAACGACAGCTTAATCCGAAATTTTCGAAAATTATTTAATAAAAAAAAACATTAACGATTGACAATCAGAAAAGTAAAATTTACCAGACTTACTAGACATTAAACTAAACACAATAATCATCTATTGCAATCCGATTTAATTTACCTCATCAATTACTTCACATTTTCGGAGTAAATATTTGCACTTGAAATTTTAACCCGTCATGTTTTCTAATGAACGGAGCTAAATTAATGATTAGCTTTAAAATCACACAGTTTTAAAGCTACCGTAAAATCAACCACGCTTAATGAACGATTAATGGAACGGCCAGTATAAAAGCGTATTTATATAATTTCAATTTTTATATGCTCTGTGTGTGTGTATATATATATATATATATATATGATGCAACGTCGTATCGAGATATCATACGTTCCGTTCATGAATTCCGCGCGAAGAATATATATATATATTTATATAAAGCTCATCGGCAAATGCCGTTTTACTGCAAAAATCCTTGGTATTATCGTATCCGCATAGAACGCGAGCTTAAGCGCGCCGAGATCCGCGCGTCTTATCTCTCCCCCCCCCCTCTCACCTGCAGCTCCTCGATCGGACTTCGCGTCGACGTATACATGTGAAATCTACGTTCATTAGAATACTGTATGAAAACATACGCAACGAAGACGATGAGGCGTGTCGTCAATAGCTTGAAAATGGACAACGATAGCAACGATGATGATGATGATGATAATAATAATAATAACAATAATAAAAATAATAATAAAATAAGCTCTTTAACCCCGTTCAAAGAGAAAGAAGGCCCGACGGTAATTTTGGTTTTATGCGCGCCGTGGCCGAGCCATAAGGCGACCGGCGCGACGTCGAGACAAGCCGCGAGAGAGAGAGAGAGAGAGAGAGAGAGAGAGAGAGAGAGAGAGAGAGAGCCTAAGTGCGCCTATATACCTGCTGACGCGTCGATAAACAACACGGAAATGGACGGAGAAGGCGAGAGCCGATAGAGAGACAGAGAGGCGGAGACGAGCAGCCGCTTCTCGGAAACATCGACTCTTTCCCCGTTACACGCGCGCCTCGTCCTGTCCCATTCGACGACGCGCGTACGCGCGCGCGCCTTTAACTCCAATTTTAGAAAGCGAGCCGCGCGCGGCCGCTCCGATAACTACACATATCTATATATACATATACATATATATATATATGTATGAATAAAGAGACGGCGCCACGGACGCGGGGCGATCGTGCTCGGGCTTGCCTGTAGAGAAACTTGTCGATGGCGACGGACATGTGCCTCGGCTGCTCCGGGCAGGTGTACAGATTTCTGTCGTCCTCCGGCAGCAGGTCGACGTCGTGGAAGATGAAGCAGTCGAAGGCCCGCTCCTTGAGCGCCTCGACGTAGCCGACGTTCATGAGGGTCGCCCGGTTGAACTGCCAGCTGCCTGCGAAACGGGACACATCAGAGCGTTAGAGCGGTTAGAGCGGCCCGGGGCGAAACGGGGCGGTGAACCATTGTCGGGTTGGGCGGTGGGCGGGGGGGGGGAGGTGAAGGATGCATCGCAAGGCGCGTTGTATATTTAGAGGAGCGTGCGCGGGGCGCGGCGAGTGCGTCGGTTACATATTATACATAAGTATTATACATATATATACATACAGGCTACGTAATACTGGGGATACGGGATAGGAGGTAAAATTCACCGTTTACCCGCGCTCTCCATTATCTATTTATATTGCACGAATTATGTAGGTATTCTTGCGCGTTCTGTCGCATGTATATACGGGTCGGCAATTCGCGCGCGTATATATATATATTATATATATAAGCATATCTATGTGTATATGTAATAGAAGGGACGCGCGATCAACGGTGCAACATTTGTCCATGACTGCGCACTATATAACGCACGTATATATATATATATATATATATATATATATATATATATATATATATATATATGCATATGCACATTTGCTTATAGGGGCCTGCAGACGTTTCATTCGTATATCCCGCATTCTTTCCGTGCGCGCGCGCGCGCGTGTGTGTGTGTGTGTGTGTGTGTGCGTGCGTGCATGCGCGTATGTAAAAAGTATAAAAAGCTCGACGCCAACGACCGATAAATTTTTTTTAATGCGCTTACCTCGTCGTAACACACACTCGACAACTGTGTTTCGCTGTCTTCCCTATTTGTTTATTATACCCGTATATATATATATATATATATATATATATATATATATATATATATATACATATACAATGTATATGTATGCACACACGAGGGCCCGGGGTGCGTTCCGCAAAAAAAAAAGAAGTAGTTCGAGTCCACCGCGCCGCGAGGTTAATGGCGTAGAAAAAGAGAGAGAGGGAGGAAGAATGAGAGAGCGGGAGAGAGACAGAGAGAGAGAGAGAGAGAGAGAGGCGCGATGTGTGCATTAAAGAATATATACAGGCTATGAATGGCTCGCTCGTGCGCAATAAATTGGAATGATGACTGATCGAGCACCTCTTTGTCCCTCTCTCTCTCTCTCTCTCTCTTGCACGCGCGCGCACGCCTGCGGTCGGCAAAAGAAGCTTCCTTTTAATTCGAGCCGAGATTATACATACGTCAGGCGTTAAATGAATTTGGCGCTTATTATTCTGCGCGCGAAACGCGCGCCTGACTATAATGAAGCGAGCGATCGCTATAAATATATCCCTCGCTCATTGACGACGATTGAAACACGGAATTTTCAATGAAACGATTATTTTGTTCTTTTTTAATTTATATATATATATATATATATATATATATATATATATATATATATATATAATTTTATCATTTTGCCGAGTAAAGAAACGTATCTTTGAATTTATATTTATTATTTAGCAGCGATAAGAGTTGAATAAGAATTGAATTTTTTCCGGACCGACTCCTCTGAGATATACATACAGATACGTATGTACGTATACGTATAATCTAAAAAATGCCATTGTCGTAGAAAAACAATTTGGCATCGTTAAAAAAATAAAAATAACACTGGCCGATCGAAGCTTTTTCAACGTCGCCTCGATCTTATTGTAATTTTTGTTGAACTTCAACGAGATTTTTCTTTTTCGCCTGGAGCGCGATTAATAGAAAGCAGAAAGTGAAATGAATAAAATGCACGATGAATATCCAACAGTTATGAATAATAATAATTTTTTGTACACTTACGAGAAACGAATCGAATTTCCTTCCGAGCATTATACTCTTTATTCCTTTTCTATTCTTTGCCAGCGAGGAGTAAATAAATTTTTCCGCTTAGCTTTCAACATCCCAACATTCCGTCCATATTTATTGCATACGATTTCAAAAGCCAAAAAAAAAAAAAGTCTAAAAAACCGTTCGCCAGTCGAAAGGATGGATGCTTATATCGTCTACGATTATTAGAAACATCGAAAAGAATGCCATACGGTCCGAAAGCAACACGACAAGCCCCGACTTTCCATTCGCAATTGTAAATTACGAGCGCACAAACGTTCACGTAGTAAAATAACACCGCGATCGAAATCCAAAAAAAACAAAAAAAAAAAAAAAAAACAACTACAACAACCAAACCTCCGCTGAGATTTGTTAATTATATACATTATGAAACATATACGGGCGGAGGAATACTTTCGTTTAGCCCGACAGACAGGACTTTAACGCCGCCGCGTTCAAAATTAAACGCCGCGCTCTGTATGTATATATATATATATATATATATATATATATATATATATATATATATATATATATACGCTCAAAGCATCTTGGCAGAATTCTAACTCGTCTAGAGGCGCGACGAGATTCGCTCAGTCGTCGCATCGGACGACTTGACGTTTCAATTATACGAAATCGCCCCGTAACGTCGGCGAGTGCGCGTATTTATTAAAGGCACGCGCGCGGCGACCGGGCGGGCTCGGTATTTATAATGCATACTCTCGAGTCCATGTACATCTCGAGATGTCAGCGCAGTGCGCGGATGACATGTAAATGTTGTATTTTGTTCGAAGTGTGCAGCAGCGTAAGCGGAACGCGGCACTACTGTATCATATCTCGATTGGCTGATATGTTAATGCGGAATTGTGTGGAAACTGGTTTCACTGATTGAAATCGCGCCTAGTATTTGTGGGCGATATTGTGTGTATGCGTATTTGTGTGTGCGTGTAGAAAAAATTTCTCCCCGTTTTTATGCAACATATATTATATATATATATATATATATATATATATATATATATATTCGCTCTGCAATTCGCCTTTTTAACACTTTTTATGCCGCTCCATATATATATATATATATATATATATATATATATATATATATATATATATATCACGATAAATATGTATACCAAGTAGTCAGTTCGGATTTCCTCTACATAGTTGCGAAACAATATTCATTATTATTGAAGGTTGCGCAACTGAAATTTTGTTGTTTTTTTAGTATTATAATTTTTTTTTCTTATTGCATAACTTCGCGACCAACCATGGATCAATTCTCTAACGTGATTCTATATTTAGTGCTCCGGTAAAAAAAAATCTTTTAAATCGACGTGTGATTTTCAACAAAACTACCACTCATATTTATGTAATGACGTGCACCAATGTTGCTTTCGCGTGTGCGTGCGCGCGCGCGCGCGCGTGTGTGTATGTGTGTGCGTGCGTGCGTGTGCTCGTGTACTATCCAAAGTATAAGAAACGAGTCGGGCTATTCATGACGTTTGAAAGAGAATGGCATCGGCGAAATGCAATTATTTCTGCGGTTCTAATGAAGAGAAGCTATCAGTTTATGGAGTATGTAATAAAAATGCTTGTCGTTACTTCTCACAAATAACAAGGAATGCGAAATATATCTATATATATACATTGCTGAATCTTCGCAGTTGGCAAAATTCATTTATATAGCGGTCGGTATTTGCGTTTTTAAACTTCACGGTCAGCTTTATGAATAAATTATGAACTTTTACCGCGATTAGTTTTCCACTTTGTATTGACCCTTTAAAAATATCCCTCATTATTTATCAGTTACAAGGAGAGAGCGTTAGAGAACAAAAAGCAAGCAATAATTATCCCCTTAACCTGGCAAATTTGAATAAGTATAAGCTAAGTGTTCTCTTTTTGGCAACATACGTATATATATATATATATATATATATATATATAATATATATATATATATTTCACATTCGACTACAAATATTATAGATTCTAATAAATTTTTGCCAAGTTTAGAAAAATGCGCTTGTTATCGCGGTAAAGCTAATTCGTGCTTCAAGACAATGTCGCGCGTATCTATATGCTTTAAAATTATTTGCTAGAAATTTATGTAGACACTAACTCGTGCATACATACGCGATAATTGGATAGAAGTTAATAAACACCGGTCGGCTAATTCGTTTTTCTGATTTTCGCAAAATTACCGCAATATTCGCAATTTCCATTCCAAGTATTTTTTTTTATCTAGGTCGTTTTTGTTAATGAACGTTTTCTGTTTTATTAAAATAATTTAAAATAAAAAATTCTTACAAATAAAGTAAAAAAAAATTAGTTTTCGTCATGATAATGATGCAATCGTCATGTGATCACCGTTTAAAATAAAATAGAATTTAATGCAGATAATGAATTTTATTAGTCGTGAATTGATTTTAAGATATAATATTATAAAATTTATGAATTGCGATCTAAAATTCAGATTAATAAATATATATTGAACGATTTTGATTACTCATTCGATTATTTACTTAGATAGCAAATAATTCTACTAATCACAACCGCTGTACATTTATTCGAATGCTAACTATGAATTTACCGCGTAAGCAATTGATGTACGTAAACCGTGATCAAAGAAGAGTTCACGACTTCAATGTATTCTTTTATTACAAAAGCGAATCGAAAATTTCTATGCGTCATTGTCGTGATAAAGGACGCGCGTTAATCAGCAAATAAACCTGTAAGTCTCGAATAGCACGTAATCCGCGATTCTAGCGATTCTAGCCAAAATCTACAATTTTCGACGATAACAAGCTCCCCTCCCCCCTCCTCCTCCCCCTCCACAGCCCGTAGAATAAGCCCAAGACAGACGATTGCGCGACATCGACCCGCACTCTCTTCTATCCTGCGTATAGAGATACGCAAGCTTACACATATACGTGACCGAGAAAAACCGCCTCGTCACACAATGCGGGACTGGAGAACTATATATCTATATATCTATATATCTACGCTTCCCCCTCCCCCCATTCGCCGGGCCGGCCGTGTGTGTAACCCAGCATCGACCTGCGAGCGCGCGCGCGCGCGAGAACTCAATTCCGGCCCATCATTGAATCCCGCATTGTCGATGACCGGCGCGGCGGCGGCGGCAGCGGCGGCGCGGCCCACATCGCGTATTATATACACGAGAGGCAGGCGCGCATCGGCGGCCCGGCGCCTCGGGCGACGATATACACACACACATACATCGGATCCGGGCATGTGTGCATACGTACAAGTCTCTATGCATATATATATATATATATATACCTATCGGCAGTGTAGCGATAAAAGCCTTCTCCCCCCCCCCTCGCCGCCCCCTCCCGCGCCTAACCATCCCCGTAGCCCACCAGCTCTCGGCTCACCTTCCTGCTCGACGACGAAGATCTGGTAGTCGAGCTGCTGGCGCAGCAGCAGCGGATGCAGATTGTAGAGGAGGGTCATCAGGTGCTGGAACCGGTCGCGGAACGGTATCACGATGGCCACACGGTGACGGGGCTGGCAGCCCTCCGGTGCCCCGCGACCGCCCGGCTGCACCTTCTCGAAGGCCTTCTCCATGGCGCGCAGCTCGGGCGGCGATTTGCTCACCGCTATCGGGCCCACTGTGCCGGAGAGGTGGGACAGAGCGAGTGAAACGGGGACAGAGATAAAACGAAGCATGAGATATAATAATGAGTACTAGCTGGTTGCGTTTAATACATATGTATATACATATAAAATGCGTGTAATGCGGCGAATGCGCGTGGAGACGAGGTAGAGGAAAGGAGGGGAGGAGGTCAACCTGGGACCCTTGATCGTAGCTCCTAAGCATATATATCTACTCTATGTGCATAAGCCGAAATTCATAAAAAAAAAAAAAAAAAAAAAAAAATACAAAAAAAATCAGTTGTGCGATAGACAAGTTAAGCACGTAAACCCACATTAAATCAACGTTACAAAGTATAAATAATAGTAGTATACGGGCAATATTGTGAAAAATTATTCGAGATGTTAACCGGCGAATGCGAAATAAATGGAAGTAGTAGGCTCGGTGCGATTAGATATATAAAGTGTAAGGTGGTAACGACCGATACGTGTATTCGATATAGAAAGTAGTTTTTAATTAATATTTACACTTATATCGAGCTGCTTCGATTGGAATATTGGATAAGTTCATCATGTACGAATTGCGTTCTTTTTTTTCGTTCTTTCTTTCTTTCTTTCTTTCTTTCTTTCTTTCTTTCTTTCCTTTTTTTTGTTTTTAATATTGAAGAAACGGATAGAATCAAGAATCGCGTTCAAATGTCAACGAGAGCGTTTTTTGATAATTACATTATCACGACATTTTATCTTTCACGCAGTGCTTTATTCAATTAATGAAACGAGAAATTAAAGAGACATTGCAATGATTTTCACGCCGCCCCTACGGCACCTGACTGATCCGGATATGACATCGTATAGAATCTGTGTTTTTATATACAAGACGAAAGTACATATTGTGCTTCAGAGCCGTTTATTTCTACATTTGCAGCATTAATTAATTTGTCGCATCGTTTTCATCGTCTTAAACACCTAGTTTCTCTTACAATCTGAAGTAGTATCTTAATCCGATCTTCGTGACCTCGATGCGCCGGCCTAATTAATTAAATAATACATCCATCATCGTAATCGTGTAATAATTATATTATATTAATGGATTTATTTCGTTCATAATTTCCAATTAATAAATAAGTAAATAAAAATAAAATAAAGTCACGATTGTCCGCGACTGCCATTAAAACGCTTATCAGGGCTTGATAAGCGATAAACGAGCCGAACGATTCTAGTAATCTTAATTGAATATCGATACGAGAAGGCGCTCGTGGTAGCACTTCAAAGTAGTTAATTAAAAGTAGCCGATTTCAGAATTATATTTTCAATTGAATTAAATCGTGAAAAACATATCGTTCTCGCGCTCGAGCGACGAATGCCTCCCGTTTATTACGACGACGTATTTAGCCGTGCATCATCATGCCGAATTCTATCGAATTCAACGGGACACGATTATGGCAGCCAAATCCAAATGATTGTCAATCGTTGAGCAATTGATTTTTTAAGCTCCGATATCGCCTCGATGCCCGTAGCGACGGCCAGTGCAGATTTTCTGTAATGTTTCAAGATTAGAAAGGGAACGCGTAACGCAAGTCCATTCGTACACGACGAAAACTAGGAAATTTCCACCGGCGCTCCGGCACGTATCGATCAATTTTATACGAATCCCCCTGCGTCCAATGCAACTTTTACCTGCATCTTGTTTTTTTTTTTTTTTTTTTTTTTTTTTAACGCAATTAAATAAAAATTTTCACCTTTATATAATCTACACGATATATATATATATATATATATATATATATATATATATATCGGGCTCGTTATTGCGCCGTTGCCTTATTAAAGTATGTACGCTAAGACTCGGTGTCCCTGTGTTCGAAGAGACAGAGAGAGAGAAAGAGAGAGAGCGCGCGCGTTGCACGAAAACACACCTATATACGCGGGTCCGGCGCTTACCGTTACGCTCGCTCGAATTTTCGGGACGAGACACCCGTTACGAAAAATCAATAGCGTCGACGTGTGCCGATTCCGCGCGGGAGCCCTAAATCCCCCGTCCCTGGGGGGGGGGGTACAGTTCATAATTCATTAAAAAGGAACCAGTCGATAGGTTCCGTTAATTTCACCCACTCCCCCTACCCCCCCCCAACCACCCGCGCATATGCTCGTACGTACGACGCGCGCGCGCGCGCATTACACCCAATATTGTACATATGGAGAGAGAGAGAGAGAGAGAGAGCATTGGTCCGGACTTACCGAGGTTCGGCGGCACGAGCGGGCAGCGGGCCATCTCGCGGGGGCCGCTGGCGTTCTGCTTAAGGGCGCCGGACGTCGCGCTCGGCGACGGCAGGGCCAGCGAGGCGTTCCGCGGCCTGGCCGAGCCGCCGAGCTGCTCGTCCTGCTGCTGCTGCTGCTGCTGCTGCTGGGCGGGCGTCCCGCCGAGGCTCGCGCTCGCGTTCAGCCTCTGATAATGCTGCTGCTGCTGCTGCTGGCGAGGGGGCTCGTGGCGTTGCCGAGGCCCCCGGGGACGACGGGCGCCGCGGCCGAGGACGTGCTCAGGAGGCTGAGGTTGCCGGGGCTGGCGAGGGCTGCGGCGGCGGCGGCGGCGGCGGCGGCCCCAGTCCCGACCGAGCCGCCGCCGGGCGCCTCGTCGTCGGCCTCCTCGTCGTTGCTCGGCGCGGTCGCGGGGCCGTAAATTACGAGGGCGCGCCGATGGTGATGGGGCGGCCTGTTGAAGTACACGTGGCTGGGCGTCAGTTCGGGAATGCTGCCGGGATGCGGTCTTTACGGAGATACGGATGTGTAGGTGCGCGCGGACCGGGTATATATATATATATATATATATATATATATATATATGGGTTGGGAAAAGGAGGTCCGAGCCGGGACAGTCTCGGTAGGTAATTTTACGGGGACTTTTACTCCCAAAGCTGTGAGAGAGCATTAGAGGATTTTATCTTCCCCCCTACCTACCTCCCTCCCCCCACTCATTTACTCTTATATAACTGTATACATGTAGATGGTATATTCAAATTTTTCTAAGTAAATTCTAGCCAGAAACCGTTACTCGTCGACTTACGAAGGGTTTAACTAGCTTCAGTCGTGTATTCTTCGGTTGCGCGTTTTTTTTCTCCACTCCACCTGATTCGGCTACAATTATTCGAATGAAAATCCGTATGGAAAAAGTACAGAGGATTAGAAATAAGAAATGTGAATTGCGTACGCGTCGTAAATACGCGACTATTGATTTTTCTTACGATCCCGATATAAAGCCTCGTTTAACTTATATACCCTTGTATACGCGTACGAAAATTTATCGTACTAACTGTAGCTTCAATATTTTGTTAAAAGTATTAAATCCAATATTGGCATAGATAGTTCATTACCAGAAATTTATAATCGCGACGTGCGTTTCAAAACGCAGTATGCCATTTAAAATAATGACTCAGAAATGAAGTTATATAGTCTTGACCGAGCGCTCAGAGATTTAAAAGCAAAAATTAATGACAAGTTGGTTATTATACTGTATATTATTTAAAAATAATGTAGCTTGCGTCAATTAAAACTATATGCATTATAATATATTTATGAAATAAGTTTTCCATAAATCTTACATCGTATATTAATTTATTAAATTATTTAAAAGAACAAGTGAAAATACATTCCTGCTTTTTATTAGGACATACTTTACACAATCTTTACATAATAAGTTTCAAACTTCTTCGTAAACGAGGCGATTAGAATATTTTTATGATTATTATTATTTTTTAAAAATAAATTTTTCAAACTTGTAATTTGATTAATTCTTAAGAATTTCTTACATTATCAATGTACAAGTAGTAATACTGTATTTTTATTCCCATTGCATTACGTGACTTCTGACCAACATTTATATTGTTATTTTTCTTAATCGTTGGTACATAAAAATGTGCATTTCTGCAAATACATAAAAGTAAAGAGGATTTTTAAAAAAAGGAATTTGGGATTCTTTCACGTAAGATTTATGACTTGATTAAAACAAAATATTTTCGTAAAAAATTGAAACTATGATTATTTACATTGTCTACCAGACATTTTTGAAAAAAATCCAATACTTCATATGGAAATAATACTTTCAAATGACTAAAGTATATTGAAAATCATGAAATCACAAATTTGAAATAATTTAAAATATTAAATATCCAATATTTCGACAGATATTATTCATTAATTCAGAAAATTAATTACATATATTTCAATTCTCGATTTTTAAAACATCAATACACCACAATCGTACTCTCAATTGTAACTAAAAAAAATGAATGGAAAATTTTCGTTAAATAATATAATATAACAATTTACAAGTAAATTCAGAAAATTAAAAATTAATTGAAATCAATTAATTGCAATTTTTTGCTTTAAATTAATTTCAATATCTTCAACCAAAAAAAAATTCTTTTTTAATTACGATCAAGCTTCATGGCATTATATTCATGAAAACTGAAAGCATTCGTACGCGATAAAAATATTTAGTAATCGTTTTTATTGATTAGTAAAAGAAACAGTAATAATAATGTATTCTCGTTTAAATTTTATCGCATTCCACAATTATCACATATATAGTAATGATAATCGGCGCATCGAAATTATACGACAAAGAATGAAATAAAAAAAAAATCCAGCACGAACATACTTTATTATATGTATCACGTACACTAAATTATATGCATGCGTACGTAGTCTAAGATAATTTCTAAAAAGTTAGTATTCGAGTAGATAAAATCACTTTTCTATGAAAATTTCACTTTTTTTTACAATTATTCGACATTTACATATTACTTTGGTATTTCTTATTTATTATCGCGTTAAAAAAAAAAAAAAAAAAAATTACATACACATTTGCCGTTCATCTTTTTCTCCTCAGATTAAAAATGTTACTTAACTTTAATTAATATCGTCGCGCCGTAATATATGGGACACGAGGAGTAAGAGAAAGAGAAGGCGAAGAAAAAAGAAAACAGTCCACCAAAACAGATAGACGCATTACATACACGGCTCGGCGCGCGCGTGTATTAAGTAAAACAAGCAAACTTTAGCTACTTAAACGTAATACATATTTTAAATGAGAATTGCTATTGATTTTTGCCGCGGGCTTTCACCGCTGATGAGGCATTTGCGCGCGGTACGGTTTAATAAAGTGCCCTACTGTATTTGTGAAATGTGACCGACATTAATATGTTTCTTCGCTTAGACAATGAATCGGCCGCTTCTATATATATATATATTCACGAAATGAAAGCCGATAATTGACTAAGAAAAAGAGCATTATCCCTGTGTGTATTCTGATTTTTTTTTTTGTTAATCAGAGATTATATATGTGATTTTCTGAAGCTTCCACAGCAAACAAGTGTATCTAAGATTTAGAGCCCTTATTCGAGATCGCCAACCAAAAGAGAAAAAACAAAAAAAAAATAAATAAATAAATAAATAAAACACCATTTATTTAAGACTAAAATATCCGTCCCGGCTTGCGTCCTATTTTTGGCCCACGGCTCTTTATGCTAAACGTTTGTGAAGAAGAAGAAAAAAAATGTTCTGGTATCATTGTTACACACCGATAATATATATCTGTGTGTATTCTCGGCCGGCTCTAAAGAAGCGATTTTTTCCCCCCCGTCGCTCGAAATAGTTCCCCTCCCCCGTCGTCGAGAAGCAAGGTATATATAAATATATAATCACGATGTGTAGCGATCTCGCGGCGTATCTCTTACTATATATATATATGTATAGATATATATAATTGTGCCCATATACTCACCGGCTGGTGTTGATCGTGAATATGGTCTCGATCGAGCGGCGATCGATGGCCCCGCTCAGCAGGTACTGCAGGGCTATCAGGAAGAAGACGACGCAGGCGAGGAGCTTATAGGTGTGGGCCCGGTGCCAGGGTGCTGCCACGGCTGACGCTGCCACAGTCATGGCACGGTCCACGTGACACCATAACTATGTATTATATGGCTGTGCTGCCGCGGCCGCAGCCAGTAACGACGACGAGCGCGCCTCCTCTTCCCGGGGCGGCTCAAGCTCGCCCGCCCCGCCGCCGTCTGCCGGCGACGCTTGCCGCCGTCGCCGCAGCCGTTTACGGATGCGCGCGCGCCCGCGCCCGCGCCCGCGCCGCTGAGCGAGGCCGGAGACGGGCCTCGCAGGCTAGGGCGACGACGATGGAGTGCCGCACCTGCGGCCGAAATAAAGAGGACGATGCTGCAGTAGCCTTAAATCTTCACGGTTGTCTACGATTATAAGCCCCCCCCCCTCCCCCAATCTCTCTATCTCCATCCCAAAAGAGCTGCGCTATAACTTCAGGGCCTGATCGATAACCGGTCGCGCGCTGCGACAACTTTCCGGTATTCTTTGATCGTATTGCGGCTCCACGATTGTGGAACGATAGATCCCGTACAACCCCTCTTACAGTATGCGTAGGTATATATATATATAGGAATTTTAAGCGCTCATCCCTACTTCGGCCACTTTTGTGTGCTTCATCACTTATTTGATCGCTGTGTTAATAGTGGAACTTGGTTCAGGCATGCACACCTATATGAATTTTTTTTACTGTAATTACTTCCATTAAGTTCATTTTTTTGTTTATAACTATTTGGCTTATGTTGGTTTTTTTTTTTTGTTAAATTATCAATTCTAATTGTGTTTTCGTATCACGTACACATATAATTATTTAGCATGACAAAAAAGATCACAGTCAAACTCAGATTTTGAGTGGTGACGTTTCTGACTCCAATTTTAAACGAAATAAGTTTCTGCTCGAATCAAATTTTTAACGAAGATTTCGCCTAATCCCAGATGTTTAAGCGAAATGCTCAGAAATCCAGTTTTGAATGAAAAATATTGCAACATGTATTTCGAATTGAGACGCTCACGGCTGTAATTTAAAACAAAACAAATTCCAACTCACGTTAAAATTTTGAATATAACAACGAGCCCAACTCTGGTTTGTAACGGAAAATTTTCCCAAATCAAATTGGGAATTGAGACGATTCGAATTCCATTTTGCAAAAGACGGAATGGTTCCCATGTGAGATATTGAAGAAAAACGATGCCGATTTTCGCGAAAAATAATTCCAACCGACATTTGAATAGAAGTGATCCTAACTGAAATTATTATGGAAAAAACTAACTAAGATTTTAAATGGACTCGATTCTAATTGAAAAATTAAGTAATATAATGCGGGCTACATTTTCAATTGTAATCACCTTTACAAGCTGTGTTGGAATCTGTTTTTCTATTTTTTAAAAATTAGTTTTGTTTCGATTGACCGTTAAGTTGGAATACTTTTTTATTTAATTCCAGTAGTTATCGTCATTTATTTACTCAGCAGTCGAATTCTGTATAATATTACTCGGATTAGGTGTCAATATATTCATCAATGTTTCCTTTTCAGATTATATTCATCGAGCTCTCAACGGTACTGAAATCGAAAGGTATGCTTTTAAAGTTTGAATTTTTTAACATGCAACGCCCTGCAATACGCTCCACGGCACAGTTCACTTTCCATAAGCATTGAGTTAACAATTCACAGATTTATTTGAAAAAAAAAAAAAACTAACGCGTAGCCAAAGAATAATCTCGCGAACGTGACAGAAAAATTTGAGCATACTTAACGATATAAGGCAACCGAACAATCATTAAATTACGAGGCTTAATTGTATTGTAATGTACATTGTTTGTGATATGACCAAAATACGAGAGACAACGATACAAACTATATTTCGATCTACGATCCATTATTACAGACGTTCAGATTAATGAAAATGTGTAAAGAACAAAACTGAAGCTAACCTTTGTTTGAAGTAAATCTTCAACAAAAAAAAAAAAAAAAAAAAGAAAAAAAGGTATCATCGTATTGAACTTGGTCTGAATAATTGCTATTCTTAACGCCCACGCTTATACACTTCGACGTCCCATCCCACGTACAACTTTTTTCACTATTCTTTATTCAGTCTGTAAGTATACAGCAATTCCGTCAATCGCATTGAATCTGCGCTCGTAACTTCGAGCTCTCCAGCGCATTGAGACTCCTGACATTTCGATCCTTAACCTTAATAAATGTTATTCTTACACTTTTTGTTCTTGCTCCCCCGGCCCCTGCCGCGCGCCGCATCCACGGATACGCGATCGGCACGGAAGCCGAACAAGTCCCCTTTCAGAAATGTACCGATGATCCACATCGAGCGCCGACGCGTGCCTTGCTTTTGACACGAACTTACGCCTCGCGCTTATTATATATATATATATATATATATCCCCTTGTCGGTTTTCCAATTTCATTCATTCCTAATCCCCTTAATGGAAATGGAAGGCCGGGGTCGATATGTGCGCCGCGGCATAACCAAAGCGCGTAATTTACGGCACTGTGTAATATATGCGTCTACGTACGTAGAATGACTCTTTTGATGAGTTTACATAAGAACCAACTATGTATGTAACTCTTTGAATATAAGTATACAGAAAGAACAATGATTCATTGATTCTAAATGGATAAATTTCCGGTTGAATTTCTTCCCTTTTTTTCATGCGACCTTATTAAATACACCTTATTAAATACAAGTTAAAGTATATATTATTAAAACTCATCGGGCCTGAGTTCTATGTGTAGCTATAAGTAATAAATTACCATATCTAAAGAATAGATGAGCGTCGGATCGTTAAGCTTCGACAGAGGTCTTATTTAGGAGAATTAGAACTATCTCCCTCCATCTGATTCGAATCCCTCGTATATTTGTGACAAACGTTACTAGTCGATAAAACACAATCGTACCAAACCCTTATATAGTTCATACTGTATTGCCTTCCTCGATAATATAATACCATCGAGAGAGGCAATATAGGATGAACTATAGGCCAGTCCTGGGATTGCCCATTTAATACGCCGTGGCACCTCGTTATAATGCCAAGCATCCTGAGAACTATGCGCCTGCGACAAGGCTCGAATAACTCAAAAGTTATTTTTATATACGCGTAAAATTAAACAAGATCTAGGATATTTCGAGCACTGGTAAAATCGAACTCGCCGAACGACGTGCGTCATTCGGATCAAATAATCCGGTTGGGCATTACCTCCTTCTGAATAGGTCTATATATAGTAAAGGCTGATAAGAGAGAGAGAGAGAGAGAGAGAGAGAGAGAATGGATAAAACTTTGAATTTGTCATCGTGAACGGTGACGTCGAGGGTTGTCCCGGAACCGATCTATAGTTCATATATATATATATATATATATATATATATATATATATATATATATATACATCAATAACAATAAACAACTTAACTAAATGGGCTTTGCACACATTTTCTATAACTATATATATATATATATCTTTAGAGTTAATATTTTACATGCTTCCATTATATACCAATTGTACTTTTGTTACAATTTCCATTTATTAAACAGGGTAACTTATTTATTTAAATGTTCATGTTTTTTTTTTGTTTAAACTTCCAATGCATATTGCCTGATTTATTTAATCGTTATTTTCATATTTCAAGTATATATTCACGTATACGTGATTAAATTGAATAAATTATTATTTATTAATACTAATCGTATTTTCAAATTTGGTTCATAATAATTAGAAAAGTTATTAGATTATTACGTTATTATTTAGAAATGCAAATTTGAATAATTAATATTATATACACTGGAATAGTAGAGGACTAAAATTTATATTCGAAATTTTTCATTTTAAAGATACAGATTCGTATATAATTTACATTTCTACGATAACGTTTAAATGTAAAACATATTTATATGCATGATGCAGTAGAAATCTAGGATATGTTATAGACGGTTTTTTGAATTGAATACTGATAATTAAACGGAATATATACTGTATGTAGCAAGAGGATTTTTTTATGAAAACGATAATGAACCCACGTGTACAATTGCACACTTTTTTACTTATGCTATTAATTGAAGGTCAAACGATTTTATAGTCAAGACAATCACCTTCATTTCATAACAAGAAAAAACAATTCATTTAACTTGACAATATATATCTTTCTTTTTCATTCGCTCGATATATTTTTAATTAGCAATTGTAAGTAGGATGATGGCTTAAGAATGGGTTCACGTAAGGTCTCAAAATTTTACTAAAGCTTTTTGGTAGAGCCAATCAGAATTACTAATCATAGTTCGCATTTCAATATACGTGGATAATTGTCTTTGTTAGATTAAACTATTAAAATGATGTATGTATGTATATATAAATAGCAGCTCTTGACATGCACTAGCGATCTACACGAATGAAACTGAATGTAAGTGAATTTCTGAGAGAAACAAATGTACTAATATACGGATATAAAGAATTATTAGAAAAAAAATCGTAATTTAACAATCTTATATTGATTTAAAAGTGCACGGTTCGTTTTAAATTACACTCAAATTAGCCAATATAAGTTTACATTTCAAGACAAGAAAATGGAAAAATAAATTGAAGTACTAAAAAATAGCTTTTAAATTAAAATGAAAACAAAGACCGACGAGCAAGAAATATGATTAATAAGTTTATAAATTTGACAGCGAAAACGTGAGCAACAATAACGGCCTCGACATATTTATAGATATCAGCGAAGCATAAAATTTGTGGAAAAATTCGTGTACGAGCATACCTGAATTTTTCCTACAGAATCGCGCGATACAGCGCGATTGCGATGTACGCCTTTGTCAAAAACAAAAAAAAAAAAAAATAAAAAAATAAAAAACACCGGCATAATTGAAAATCAATCAGTAGGTTTTATTTAGATACAAAATTTATTACTTTAATGCGCAACTACATGCATCGCCGAGCGTCACATTCGTAATGTAAAGCCTAATCGTGAATTAATAATTTCGCGTTACAAGATGCATACAAAGAAAAAATATACATAATAATGAGAAAAAGGTAAAAAAGA
This sequence comes from Sycobia sp. Sy_11, assembly GCA_018907035.1. Classification (NCBI taxonomy): domain Eukaryota; kingdom Metazoa; phylum Arthropoda; class Insecta; order Hymenoptera; family Epichrysomallidae; genus Sycobia; species Sycobia sp. Sy_11. Next base: position 156,531 of record JACCIC010000180.1, on the reverse strand, counting down.
ATGAAAGAAACAACGTAACGCGCAAATTCGGTCGTTACGGATAGAGAAAACAAGAATCACATTAGATGATTATTCCTACAGCGTACGTGCAGATACACCTAATTAATTGAATGTACTTTGTTGGATTATGTGTACCTCGTCCGAACATCCATTGTTCACGATTAGATTATCGCGGGAATTCTTCGCGAAATCAATTTTCGCAAATGTACATCGGAGCTCGATAAAATTCGCTCTCTTGCTCCTTTTTTCATTTGTTTATGAAATAAGAAGCGGAGAGGGAGGGGAAAGGCCGAATCAGTTGTTTTTTTTTTTTCTTTTTTTTTTAACGCACAAGAGACACTCGGAAAACGAACGAACGATTTGCCTGTCCGCGATAGCGCAGCCTATCATTAAAGTTCAATTTTCATTCGAGGCAGCGGCAAAAATGGGGGCGGGGGGGGGAGGAAAGAAGAACGAGAAAAACAGAAATCTATATAAGCGAGTCACGCAAAAAATTTCTACCCCCCCCCCTCCCTCGCTACTACCACCGTTTCTTTCACACACACGCGCACGCGCTCGGATCGCGAGCCAAGCTCGCACAGTCGTTATAAATCCGCATCCTTGCGTAATCGAGGTTCCACGCGTGCGCGCGCGCGCGCGCAGGCAAGGACTCGTAAAAGCGCGCGAGTACAAAATTGCCGAACCGGGCGAGCGATGATCCGGCGCGCGAGAGGATATGCTCCGCGTGTCTTTGACAAAGTAACGTTTTTCTCGTCCTTTTTTTTTTTGAATTTTTTTTATCATTAATATCATTTTCCCGCAATGATAATGGGGGGGAGGGGCGTTCTTTATAATTTTACTCCGCGTTACATAATTTATACGTGTCTACCGTGCCGGGCGAAAGAATTTAATCCGATTATGGGTTCCCGCAAAAACGTATATATATAGAATAATAGTTTTGCAAAAAAAAAAAAAAAAAAATTCTCTTTTGCCGCGCACTCGTAAGGGTACTCCATTAAGCCCGTTATTTTCATAAGTAACGGGGGCTTAGAGGATTCGTGAAAAAAAAATACTCCTACGACGGCGTACACGTTCGTCCCAGGACATACGGGATTTAGGCTGGTGCGCGTGAGTGAACGCAACGCGCATCCCCTGGCCCCGGTATCATTGGCGATTTCCTCATGCGGGTAATAATCGCCAGATCCGAGTTTGATATAATAATCGTCTTCTATTAATGGTTAATTTCTCGATCCTATTCGAATTTCCTAAGCATTCATTAACGTTCGAAAGAAATACGCGTTTTCATATAGTCAACATTTTACACGTAGAAGTCCTTAAGGAAATTATCGGGCTTTTTATCAGTGGATCAAAAGTCAGATTTCTTTAGCTACTCCCGATTTTGGAAATAATGCGACGTCCGAGTACATCTTTATGAACTCGCGAGACACAGGGAGTGGCCTTGCCCTATCCACCGTTTTTGGGAGAGGAGAAGAGTCGTGGGGAGGGGTGGGGGGAGGGGTCTCTGCGCACAGCTTCGATCGGCGACAAATTAGCGGCAAACTAGGGACAGAGTCTGCACGCGGTTGGGGCTTGGGCGTGCGAAGCGACCACGCCGGATTAACGTACGCGTCCGCGTTTTTTTACGCCGCCGTCCGAATTCGGCCTGTATTTCGCCTAATCCGAGAGTCGCCCGGCGACGGACGCTTTCGACCGCTCCATGACCCTCGCTATATATATATATATATATATATATATATATATATATATCACTGCACAGATTGTCGAGTAATCGGCCGCGCGGGCGACAGGTCTCTCGGCGCTCGTTGCCGCGTCCATACGGATATTATAATCGCCGCTGTCGCATCGCACGCCGATTTATTAAGCGTCCGCGCATCCGCGCGCGTATCGGACTGTCGCGATATAGCCCCGTATATTGTGTGTGTGCGCGCGCTCGAACGCTCGGTCACGACAGTTTCATTGCGGTGTTTATACACCGATGACGATGGGCGAGCGGGGATTCGACATTGACCTCGCGCGCATTGCGCTCCGCAGTTGGCAAGGATCGGATTATAAGCGTGTATCTACGCGCGCATTTGGGCGCGCAAGAGAGGCAAAGAGTGAGGAGAGAGGAGGGGGGAGGGGGGGGCTAAGAAGGCGGAGAAAGATCGGCTTTTTTTTGTAATGACGGGGCGTAAATTTCGCGACTATATCGGCGGCGGGCGAGGGGGGGGATAGAAATTTGTCGCGCAATTTTAGAGCGACTTCGACTTCTTGAATCTTCGTCGGACGGTTACGAGCGTTTGTAATTACGACTGATGATGACTTACGTAATTCGTTTTTTTTTCTCTTATATATATATATATATATATATATACAACAGCGCGCACTGAGTTCAAACATTTGCTGACTATAGATTTATCTGCGTTGGATAGATGCATTGGTATATCGATAAGAAGGCAAAAAAGGAAATTTTCAAATAAACATTAAAAAAAAAAAATAAAATTATTAAAATTATTCGTTTTACTATGCACTCGTGAAAAACTGACGTATATTTTTCGCATATATGGACGATCTTCTTTTTAACATATACTTCTCAATTTTATCCTTATACTCGTATGAAACACGTATACGTTACAAAATTAGTGTGCTCTTATTTATTCAACGAATTAGCATCCATTATGCACGAACCGTGACATTTCATCCAGTATCCAGTACGATTATTTACTTTGTAGCAGAGTAATGATTCCGCAATTGTTAAGTCCAAAAATGACTTTTAGTTAATTCCATGGAACGACGGTAAAATTGTCATGGTTACGCAAAGCATTTATAAATGTATATTGAAAAAAAAAGACGCATAAAGACAGTGTCGGATATAGCGCTTGGCGCACTCTGTGAATCTCGGTTTCGATAGAATATAAATGACATTTATATAAGAGCCGTGCAATAAATCATCCGAGTGTAAACTCTTAAATTAATCATCGTAGAGTTTGTTCTTACATTAGTTACGCGATAGGATCCTCGCGGAATACGACGAGGGGCGTGGGCGGGCTTCTCTATTCCGTAAATTACACATACTTCCCGATAATGTACTTTATCATCCCATCGCGATGCGAGCGGCCGCGAAGCGGGAAAAAAGCGAGTGATTAAATAAAAAAAAATAAAAAAAAAAAACAAGAAAAAAACTTTTTACGTACCTGCAGCTTTTTCCTAAAGTAGATCATTATAAGTATAATAATAGTAGTTGTATATATATATATATATATATATATATATATATATATCAAATTTAACCATTCCGCGTTAAAGTGTTTAAGCGTCGTAAAAGTCAGTGGATTGCTAATTCCCAACTCAGTCTCGAGTATATATATAAATAAGTTTAAGTATGGGCGATTAAAAAAAAAAAAAAAAAGAAAAAAAGTATATCCATAATAAACGCGCACTTGGAGCTATAAAAAATTAATATAGAATAGCAATTAATGCCGCGGGCGTAAGAATTCCGATCGCATCAGCGTTGTATAGAATTCGCTCGGCCGACAATAACAACGACAAAAAAAATAGCTCCACTTGTTCGTGTCGACCTATATATGTATGTATGTATAATTCTCAATGTCGACAGGAAAAATCAGTTCGGCGCGTAAGCGCCGATCCTTGATCTATCTTTTATATTATCTACACGGTAAAATTACAACTACACGTATACAAAAGTATACGATATATAATATCTAGACAAAACAAAACAAAAAAGCATTATATATAATAGACAAGGTGGGAGAGCGCCTATATATAAGGTACGAGCGGATTTGGCAAAACTGAGCTATTATATGCACACATACGCGGGAAGATAATAATCTCTTCTGTCAGTGTATTATAGCAGCGCCACCTGTGCATTCGTAATTTATGTACTTTTCGAACAAAAGCTATATATCCTCTCTCCTACTTTTATTTCCTGACGATACTTTCTCCCACGACGATGCACTACTCTATTATATATACATATATATGTGTATATATATACACGCGCTACACCGATCGGTGAATAATTGCAAATTAGACCGTGCCAATTAGGATGGGATCTATATATACATATATATATATATATATATATATATATATATATATGTATAGAATTGCGCGGTATGTGCACTCGCGCGCCCCGCTCTCCTTGCGACATTCGCGAAGCGCGGGGGATTGCAACAATTGCCGGTAGAGAGAGGGGGAGAAAGAGGGAGAGAGAGAGAGAGAGAGAGAGAGAGAGAGAGAGAGAGAGAGAGAGAGAGAGAGAGGGCATGAATCGTTGCCTCTGATACTTTTCACTATGTATATACGTACACACACATATATAGATATAATACATTGGCGCCACGCGTTCCGTTCGAGCGCGAAAAGTTTCTCGTCGGTTCTGTTCGCCGGGCGCGAGGTTAATGAGCGAAATAAAAAAAAATAAAAAACCTCTCCCTGTAGAATGCAGTATAGAAAGACCGCGCGCACACACGCGTGTATTATATATATATATTATAATGTGCGATTACGAATCGAGACAGACGCACGGGGACGCAAAAGACAAAAATGAGGAATTCCAGTTGAGCAACCGCAATTGCGCGGTGCGATGGTCCGAGCTCCGCGCGGTGTATAATACAGAATTGTAAATTGCCAGTATATATATACAGGGCTGACCTGGATGATGCTTCGGTCGTTTTTTTTTTTGTTTTATTCCTTTTGTTTTTATGCTTCAATTAAATTGAACCAGGAGTACTTTCTGTGCGGGGGCATATTATAATCGATAAAAGGACCTCTCTCTCTCTCTCTCTCTCTCGTAAAAAGCAATTGTATCAACAATGTATACAGAAATAAGGCATGAAATTCGATTAATTTGTTTCGTTCGGCGCCTATACCAAATGGATTTCCTTAGTTTGCAGAAAGTATGAAATGGCTTTGCTTTCAATATAATGGGATATATACATCTATATACATACTCACGTACATACATACATACATACATACATACATATGTATATATATATATATATATATATATATATATATATATATACACGCACTTGTATTTAATGACACGTGTCGATTCACAATCGTATATTCGCATAAACTTCCTCTTTTTCTCTCGCTCACACAGATATCCAACTCTGAAACTCAGGAAGTTCGATCGTATCACTCAATGGGGGAGGGGGGAGGGACAGGGGTATCTATACAATACAAATGGGATTCTTCCATTTCATAATAGTATATAGCGTAATTACATAAGCATCCGATGCCGTTTGGTCTGCGTTCGTGATGGAGATAGCCCTAAATATATAGTCGTCAATAAAAAACGTGCCGTCGATATAGGTTATAGTCTCAAATACGCCGTTTTTTTTTTCGTAACGCTGTAACATTGTCAAAAAAAACTTTTTCATGTATATCATCACACTAATTTACAAAGGCAATGCGTGTTTTTGTTTGTATACATTAAACAAAAGTATTACCGAGCCGATTGCTCTGACATTCGAAATAAATATTCTATATTGTCTTGGGAAGGACAAAATTTTATGGCGGAATACGACGTCATACTTTGCCAACAATTTCAATACTATGTAATAGATATATATATGTGTGTGTGTGTGTGTGTGTGTGTGTGTGTATGGATTTGTTTTTTAGTTTGCACGTAACCAAACAACGTGTGACTTTCAAGTTGAAGTTCATCTTTTTGGCTGAAAATTTTAGAAAGTGTAGAGTAGCACAACGCAGAGTTTAATAATTTCTTCTCAAGCGTTAACAAAGCATAAAAGATCGACTGTATGGCTTTCGCTAAAAACAAAAAAATTTTATCGACTTTTGAAAAAGTTATAGGATGTTTCGAAAAATTGCCATATTTTTTTTTTTTTTTTTTAGTACAAGTCTCTCTCTTGTCGGCCATATAGCTGTTTGCTCAATTAATAGCTTGTCGAAAGAACGTCACCATATACGGTCTGGCGACACTTTTAGACCCACTAAAAATTCCCGCAGCACTGCCGTATTTCATTGGGCGCAAGACCGCGCAACACGGTGGCGGAAAAATAATTTTTTTTCGAAATTATCTTTAATAATAAAAAAAAAAAGGATGAAATTGTTCCGGAACGTTGCTGAAATTTACTGTCCGAGATTCAACTACAGCGTGATATTGTTACAATTCTTTATCACGAACCGACGTATAAGTCAAATAGGAGATTTTTTGTATTTATATATACAAATCAGAAATGCAATACACGTATAAAACTAGGGGATTTTTTTTTATAGCTTTCTCTATGGTAATCGTTCGATAGTTAATTAATTTTGAGTATCGTGCTCGTAATCAGAGCGTCAAAATACATAGAGAAGTGGTGCACTTGCATGTTTTAAGCTTCGGATATTAATTTTGCAAATAAAGTGGAATTTTTTGATTTTCTTATTATTTTTATCTTCGAGTCAACCTATACAACAACAGTACGCGTTGCAACTAAATGTCAGTGAAAAAAATTGGCAAAGCCCTTTTTCGAATTCAAGCTTTTTTCGACCATCTAAAAAGTTTATATATACATATATATATATATATATATATATATATATACATAATATATATTGTTAGATTATTTAGCCTTCTATAAATAATAAAGCAAAAAATACTTGAAACTAAATATTGGACCGTATCGTAAAAGGATGTAAACATATGCAATCTGCGTCTTTGCTGCCCTGCGCGGCAAATGATTTATGAGTTTATTGCCTAGATGCCTGATGAGTTTTTATATAGGTTTTAAGTTTCTCACAAGGGCTTGCAGAGTTTTCGATTTCGAGTACTGCAGCGAGTCTTGCGTTTGAACAGACGTCTTTTCTTTCCTCGTTTGAAATAAAGTTCATGTTAAAAGATTATTTCGTGTATCTTTATTTTAACATTCCACCTACTATATTTAATAAAAATTCAATATATATTTATTGATTTATTTATTGATTCAACAGTAAAATTCGTTATCGTTGCACCGTGCGAAAGTTTCTTGATCGTTCCACAGATCGTTTCCGCGATCGGGTCCGCTTGGCAAACAAATTATCTTGCGGAGCCGCGGGTCCGCGAGGCGCCTGCGCGCGCCGGTCCGATTCGCGGCTGCCTCAACTTTTGGAAAACCGATTTGCGCAGAGCCGGAGCTCGCGCCGTTGATCGTTTGCGGTGGCTGCGCGTCCTTTCCGGCCCGCTGGCGAGAAGAATGCGATCAACGAAATTCGGCGGATCGTTTAATCGCGCGACTTTCGCCGATTCACGGCAGACGCCAGCCGTACGGCCAACGGTTGTGCGTCGCCAAGGGATGCGAGCCCCAGTTACGTTTAAGAGCGCGGCGGGAAGATATTGTCGGGGGGGGTGAGGAGGAGGGTGGGGGAGGTGTTGGTGAAAACACAAATCTCGTTTCGAACGTAGATTGGGCACGTTCGCGTATACGTCGCGCCTTACGTGCAATACGCGCACGCGCATTCCTTCGTTAATCCAGGGCCTCGATTGTGAAACGCGAGATTCGTTATCGTACGCGGACGTTGTTCACTCGCGCCACACCGCCGGCCCCAAGCCAATTTGTTACACTCGGCAATGCACTTGCGAAAGCGCCGCTTCACTTTATCGGCGCATGTTAATGTTTGAGCTCGGCGAAGCGCCCTAATATTTTTATCCGCGCGGTGTATCGCAGCCATACGTTTGCCCTGGTCTTTTCTGTGATAAAAAAAAAATCACACACACACACACACACACACACAAAACAGTCATTGACGAAAAAGGACCATGAATTCAATGTACAAACCTATACCAGAAAACTTCAATGGCGAAAATAATCTTGAAAAGAAGAAAAAAAATGAAAAACATCAACACAGTTCGGCAATACCTAATAAAAGATAAACCGTGCGCACATATCTGACTTTTTACGATCTAAACCAAATAATAAAAAACAGCACGGCTTATATTTTGCGACGAGGACACCGCTGTACGCGATGTACCCGAAGCCACCACGGTTTAGTTAATTATATATATTTTTTTTTTTTCTTGTCCGAGGAGAACGCATGGTAAACCTCAACCGTGGAGGCGTTATACAGCAACGACAAACAAAGATTTTTATGGTCGCACTTATTTTTCATCTAGATTTCGTAAGCCCTGAAAAAGGACGCTCCCGGTCGCGCTTAAATCAAGACGGTGGCTGTTAAGCAATATTTTTCAATTACCGCTGTAGATACAATTTCAACGAAGAAAATGTCACGATTATTTTATCTTTCCGTAAATAATGAAGCAAAAGGCGGTTGAAACTGAATATTGGACGGTATCGTAAAAGGTATGTAAACATATGTGTCCCACTGGCTCTTATTACGATCTGCATTTTGGCTGCTATGCGCGGCGAACGATTTGTGAGTTTATTGTTTAGACGCCTGAAGTTTTCTCGTAGATTTTAATCTTCTCAGAAGGGCTCGCAGAGTTTTCTATTTCGAGTACTGTAGTTAGTCTTGCGTTGTCCTTTCGTTTGAACAGACGTCTTATTCTTTCTTGATTTGACAGAAAGTTCGCGTTAAGACATTCTTTCGTGTATCATTATTTTAATATTTCACCTACTATATTTAGTAAAAATTCAATAAAAAAAAATATAAATATAAAGATGATTATTCACCATTCCAACCTATTTATATTAAATAATTTATTTATAACAAAGTTAGAAATTTTTCTAACATCTAATTCTAAAATCTAATTTTCCATAAAGATCGCAAAATTTAATGACGCTAAAAGTCTTTAAAAAAAAAATTCTCTCTTTTATTCTATGACTTGATGTATAGAGCATTCTGTCAAAATTTTCCGCTTCAATTATAACATTCTCTAAATATTAATAGTTCTTCTAAGACTATTTCACAATATACCGATACAATGATTGCACTTTAATGAGGTCGAAACAAAAAAAAAATTAAATATACAACAATATTATGTACAGAAAAAAGAAAATCTAATTGATATCTGTTTACAACGTAAATTGATTCTTGAGTAAATTGATCTATCATTTTTATAATACACAAGTGACATTATTCT
>JACCIC010000180.1:75000-142500 GCA_018907035.1 Sycobia sp. Sy_11 | reverse complement strand
CACGGGCCAAGTCGGAAAAAGGCAACGAAAAAAAGGAAAAAAAAAAACACAAAAAGTCTATCTTTGCCCTCCTCGCCTTCTTCGCCGATAATACACTTTCGAGCTCTTGCGACTTTCGCGAAATTGCCTAAAAAAAAATCCTTGCGTCACTCCCTGCGGGTGGCGGCGCTCGCGGCCCTCCTCTACCAACCCCTTCGCGCTCCGCCCGCCGCATTCATTCGCTTCGTTCCCGCAAGAACCAAAGCGAGAAGAGAGGAGAGAACAGTAGAGGGGGGAAGAAAAAAAAAATCGAGCTCGCGACAGTCTGTTATGTGTCTTTAGCGCTGTCCTACTGAAAATCTAGATATGTATATGCACGGACACAACGATGAGCTAACTAAAATCGATTATTCGTACTACTGGCACTCGACCCCTCGGTACGGAGGGTCTTTTGGCAAGGCGAAACATTGTTTCTGCCCTCCTTGAACACCCGGCAAGATATATATATATATATATATATATATATATATATATATATATACATACATGCCCATGCATATATAAGCGTGAATAAGAAATCCTTTTCAAAATAGAATGTATATATATAGAATTTTCCAGGGTCTTCCTCTCTTTCTGCATCGGACGTACGTACACCTTTACATATATATATATATATATATATATATATATATATATATATATATATATATATCTATATATATATAGAGACAAATTGATACGACCCCCTTATGAGCAAGAGTATATTTATATAGCCGGTTAGACGATGCAAGCCGTATCAGGGCAGTACAAGATCTTGAAAAGACCTAATATATATATATATATATATATATATATATATATATATATATATAATTTCTCCCGGAGACGCGCAATTGCTCAATTCAAGCGTATGAATGTAACGCGAGCGCGCACGCGCACGGCTCTTCTTTCGAGAAAATTGCAATTTCCTCGCGCGCCTGTGTGTGCGCGCGCGCTTGCGCGTGTTTATACAGCACACGTATATGAAGAAATGAGACGCACGAGGCACGCGGTGGCGCGATACACGAATCAAATAGCCCAGAAGAGATGGAATATATAGGTCCCGAGAGATTATACATACATATGCATATATGCAACGAGCACACATTTTCGAACAAATGATTCTTTAAAATAATTAGCGAATGTTCGACAGAACTTCAATTTACTTGAAAGTATTAATGGATAGGAAAGAACGAGTTTACTCTTAACGATTGCGAACGTACTTTTCGCGAACAGATTGAAATGATTTGTGCACTCCGTCGGGTCGACCGAAGGTAACCCCTCTTATCAATTATCAATACAGGCGGGTAGTTCGAATTGATAAACCCGAGCCCTTGGGTTAATATGATTAAGAAGGTGTGCCCAGCTGGCGTAGATGCTTGTTTTTCCGCGGGACGAAACTGACTTGAATTCCAGTTCGTCGTCTACCTTTTTAAAACAATTTATTTTTTCCGCGATACGGAGAGTTTCCGATTTTGCATGAAAAAGGTCTTAATAGGCTATGAGCAGTTCGTTCTCACTTCCGATAAGACGCATATTATATTATAAAAAAAAAAAAAAAAAAGAATAAAGATACCGATGAGGGCGCTGAAAAGGAATTTTTTTTCTCTAAAACCTGACTATTTTTATTACATATTTAAAGCGGTCGACTAAAATATGCTACAATAAACTAAATGTTTTAATAATAATAAGTTTTATTAATTCCGTTTTATTTGTTAATGTCGTATGATATCGTATATTCATGTTATCTTACGGCCATTACGTATATGGAGCTATTCTAAATTACTTTTGAAAACAAGATTAATTGGCAAAAAAATCTTTTCAGAAATTCTTATTGAATTACTGGATGCCTGTTGGATCTACATATAAATATATATGACACACTTATTGCCCCAAATACGGTACTATCAATATAACTTACCTTACGCACTGACCGGCTCTCTCTCTCTCTCTCTCTCTCTCTCTCTCTCTACCTATATGTAGAGGGTTGGCTTCCTCCTCTCCTAGAACCTACTGCTGCGGCAGCGACAGTGTTTATTATCCAATTCTGCGACGAAACCGCGCATCAGTGTGACCCTTTCACGTGTGTATATATGTATATATATATACATATGTGTACGGCGGCTTGTACTCGGTATTTGTTGCTGTGGTGCATATATACATATTATATATATATATATATATATATATATATATATATATATATATATATATATATATGCACGAGCGAGCTCGGAGGGGACACAGTAGAAAAGAGGAGGGGGTATAGCGGCACGTAAAAGAGACACGCAGATTCAGCAGTTATTATGTGCTACTAACATATACGCGTTTTTCAGCACACCTTTTATCGACTTGCGGCCCATGAGATAGGAGCGCTCCGATGATGATGCGACTCCTGCACTGTGTAATGCAATTTAATTATCTCTCTTTCCTCTCTGTTCCTCTCCCTCTTTATCTCTCTCTCTCTCTCTCTCTCTCTCTCTCTCTCTCTCTCCCTCTCTCACCCACTCGCATATCGCGACGAAAGGTGCGCGATTGTTTTTTTACAAGGAGCCCAATTATACAGCCTCTCAAGTGACCGCCCGTCTTTTCCGCACACCTGCTCGGGCTCTATTTCTATCTCTCTCTCTCTCTCTCTCTCTCGCGTGTGCGCGCGCGCGCACGCATTCCGTCTTCCTCTCGATACATCCATAGATATCCATGCATGCGTGCATACGCACTGCAACGCTCATGCATGCATATGTACCGCCGTCGCATGCGCGCGCGCGCGCGCGCGATCACCCTCCTTCTTTCTTTGTTTACCTCCTCGACACGTGTGCACGCACTGCCCGATCTAATCGAATATCTCCCGCGTGCAACGCGACGCGGTGTCGCGCATTATCAGAACACGGGATTTAGATTTTAACTTGGGAAGATACGTCACGCGCCGCAATATCGAGCGCTACTATTATAACTGCGCGGAGTTACTGACATACCGCACGCGCGCGCGCGCTATACCTAACAGAAATATATATATATATATATATTAATGCACCGTGTGCTTCTGCTATGTACCTATATTTTACATTTCTACTAATGCACAGCGCACATTGATGGGAGCTGATCCGCGCCTGACCATGCACTGTCCGTTTTTACTTACGATGGTATGGATGGTGTTTTGTAATATCATAATAGGCTGCGCACGCAAACATATATATACACATATGATATATATGTATATAAATAAAGAAAGAGAGAGAGAGAGAGAGAGAGGGAGAGTACTGCGGACTGCAGCCCGCAACGAGGAGCCCCGGCGAAAGGGGTGGGATTCGGGAACGAGTCAACGAGCGCGCGCGCGCGGCAGGATCGAGTAAAATTAGAGCAAGTACATTGACGCGCGCATGTGCCTGTACGTGTATGTGTGTGTGTATGTGTGTGTGTGTATGTGTATGTGTAAAATAGCTGTATATAGCTTACATCTTATCTGGCAGCCGAGATTTTTTTTCTCAAATTTAGGCTATTGCAATATAATACAACGGCGAACGAGCGGCTATACGCTGGAGAATGAAGGGGAAGGGGACCCGGTAGATACACGCGAGTATCGACTATAGAGACTATATATATATATATATAGATAAGTATACTATAGGAGATCGTAGTGCACGTATATTTACATGTATGCAAGGAGAGACAGAGAGGAAGGATAGCCCATTCCTTCGTGTACGTTCACGCATTTTTATGAGTACATTACAGGCAGGATGAAAGAGAAAGAGAGAGGAAACGGCGAAATCGCGACGTTGGACCGCATGACAAAAACAAAGAGGTGATGGAAACAAGTTGAAACAAGTAGCTACTGTCAATTTTGCGCTGATTCGTTCTCTCACGATACGCGCGCGCGCGCACGTTCCTCTCTATGCTTCACTGCGGTCCAATATAATTCAACGACGTTTCACCCACGGCATCCTTCATATATAATAATATCGACTGGCTTTTTCTCTCATTACTCTAGATATGCGTGTACGCTGCCGTGCAGGTGCGGGCGAATAAGCGTCACGAGCCGAAATCACAGCAGGATAATCGAGCTGCACTGCACGCGCGCACTGTGGAACTTGAACGGGGAAAGAAAAAAAAGGAAGAGAGAGAGAGAGAGAGAGAGAGAGAGAGAGACAGACTCACAAGCGACAGATGATCTGCACGTTATACCGATGAGATTTCTCTCGAACGCGTTATAACTTACTCTCGTCGGTGTTTTGTAAGAAATCACCGGGGTTGAAACGACCCTCGCTTCACACCTATAGGATATATATATATATATATATATATATATATATATATATATATATAAACTACACTACTATGCAATAATACAGAACGCGCCTTGGCAAAATATTGCGGAGCGACGAGCCCTCGAGGAAGACTGCAGACTGCAGCCCATCGCGAGTGTCTCGCTGCCTCTGACTCTGATTCCTCGCCCGATGCTTTCTCCTTCTCTCTCTCCCTCTCTTGACATATATATATATATAGATATAGATATAATACGTTCCGTCGCTGCGTGTTTAGTTGTGTTACTGCAGCGCTCGTGCGAGAGCACGTGTGCGTATGTTCAGGAGTAGGGGAAAGAAGCACAAGGTCCATATACATATATAATATCAGATCCGTATAAATGCAGGCGACATCTACAGGAGTTGCGTGGAAAACTAGTCTTGAATATCTTCTTGAATTTATCGATTGCGAGTCAAAACTCAGAGTAGAATATGTAAACTGCGCAGACTTTACGCGGCACATTTAAAACGAAAAACTAACGCATTTCCTTCATATTTTTGTGCTCATTTTCTTGTCCGTCAATTTTATCGCTTTACCTTTGTCATCGAGACATTAATTGTGTCAGCCTTCGTTGGGGTGTAGATATAATCGTTATAATACTAAAAAAGAAGCAAATGATGACAAATGATCTTTAAGTTTTACCCGTTTACGTCCAACTGATAAATTACAGAAGAATTATAATTGTCTTGTAGTAATATAGCTGATACTTGAAAAATGATTTACTAAATTTAAAAAGCTACGTGTAGCTGTATCGCTATATTTGTCAACTCATCTGGTGATCATATACCTACTATAAACCTGAATATTTAAATTTATAGGAGAGTTGTAAGTTCCTTCGGACAATATATAAGTTAATATAGCGTTAAATGAATAGACAGAGCTTGAAAGGAAAATAAAACATATTATACTATTCGCAATTAAAAATAACAAAAGCAATTAGATTTTCCTCTTCAAAAGTTGATCAATACAAATATTTTAAAGTTAAATTTGAACACATTATTTATTTGATCTTGAAATTGTCAAAACTGTACCAAAGAAGAAAATTTAATAAAGAGTTATTACTGTACCCCAAAAAAATGTATTTTATTCAAGCCCTCGGAGACGTCAAGTATATTTTTTTAATATATTGTCAAATACAGTTGATATACAAGAAAACTATAATACATAATACAACTTTTTAACGAAAATTGTATAACATATTTTGCATTTTAGAATATCGGGATACTGATTCATATAATTTGAAAGGTAGCGTTTAATAAGTTTTTTATTTTTAAACATTTGGCATTCGTTATATTTAAACATCATTATTCGTTTTTTAAATATTTAAAAATATATTCATAGTATCGGCCATTTCCTTAGACGATTTTCATTAAAATAGACGAGGGTCATCTATAATGGTCGCTTATTTAATAGATAATAACATTAATTCATGGATTTTGTAGTTTTAACAATATACTTTTAAAAATTAATTCTTATTTATCTTTTTAAGTATTCAAAAAAAATAATTAATCAGACTTGAAAGCTCAAAGTATTTATGGTATTTTTATTATATCTCTAACATTGCACTTAAATAGAACACCTATATGTTATTTATATATATATATATATATATATATATATATATATATATATATATATATATATTTATATATACACATTTATAAATAATAATTATTTGAATATATGTAACATCTTCATTATATATTTTTTTTCCTTCACAAATATTAATTACATTTTACTAGCTTTCTTAGTTATGACAATGATGGGGAAAGTGTATAAATAATGTAAAAATTTTAATGGAATGAATTATAATAACACATTGCTATGGAATCAGTATACCCTTAAAGTTTACATGCGTTTATAAAGTTTTAGTCTTTTAAAAGAGATCAGTTACTTTGCAGGTTGCTGTTACTCTGAAAATCAGTCAGAAGCAATAAAAAATTCTTTATTTTTTTGATTAAAAAAGTAATTTCAAAGGGATAAGAAACACCCAACATTGTGAATTAGACTATATAACTTCGTAAGCTGTGTCGGCACCAGTATGTTCCTTTGTTCCATTTAAAAATTCCTCAAGTTCATCTCGTTTCTTATTTTCTTTTCTTATTGCTCGTCTTTTCTTTTTTTCTAATTTATCGGACTTATCTTTTTCTCTATCTTTATCTTTATCCTTAGACTTTTTCTTCTTTTTCTTCTCCTTTTCATCTACCTGTAAAAGAGAATATTTATATCAAATAAATTTAGAAAATAATGATTTTTTTATACTTACAAAGTAGAAACAAACTTATTTTTATGCTACTGTACATAAAATTTTTAATTAATAGATTAATCATATTATATTTTATCCAAAATTTAAATATACATTTACGCATAATTATATATATTATTACTGCTTTGCTGAAACTGTTATCATTTCAATTTTGTCCTTAAGGATAAAATTTATGTATCATGCTAAGAAGGCTTAAATGAAAAGCGCAAGAAAAAATTTTTAAAATTAGTATTTATTGATTAGCTATATTTATCTCCGTTTCAACCACTTTTACCGTTTTTCTCAAATAAAATTCATTATATAATATAAAAATATGTTATCTTTTGGAGATACTTAAATACAATATAAATTATATCGGTCACATCGAACACAGATTGGATGTAATTTTAATAATAAACATCAATAATAATGTAAATTGAACATACTATTAATTATCAATTTGACAAATCATTTATATATGTAGCTTTTAACCGTTTATATAGCTTTTTTGAGCGCTAAGATCCTGCATGTTTTTATCTAATGTCCCCATATTTGACTCATTGACTTTGCAAATAACTCACGGGTTCCATGAAAATATTCCCCATCCGTTCGCTATATTCGGAGGCTCGGTAAGTTATAATAACGTTATAATTACAGGGAAAGAGAGAAGAAGAAGACCGAACTCATGAGATCGTTAGCTAATCGCTATATAGATGTTCCCGGGACGAGAGAGCCACGATTCGAGTATACGATAGCGGTCCCCAATTAACCGATATGATAACGAAGCATCAATGCCCTATGATGTCGATAAATACAGTCGACCCGTTGATTCCCGATTCGTTGCCTGAGAACGATCCACTTGTCTACGACGAATCCCTCAATAATACGAACGAGTCCGACGACGACGCTGCTACCGTCGACAGGCTTGCAAACGCCTCAGGCACGCACACCTGGCAGTGGCAAGTGGATCCGTTATAGGGCAACTTTGATCGCTCGTCTATTTTTGGGAATTTACTGCGACATCTCCGTGGACGCGAATGTTGGGACTAGTTATGCGCATACACGTCATCCTGCGAAATGGGCCTGGCCTGCGACCTGTCACTTCGGAGCAATTGGATGGGGGAGAAAAAAAACGAGTGGTATGGAGCGGGTGTCGCATCGTCCCGTTTTGCCGATAAGTCGTCGGGAAGTTCGAAAATTGAGAGGGCGAGAAGAGGGACCCGAGATGTGGCCTCCTCAATGGCTAAAGACTCGCACGCGCGCCATCGCGATTGTATACGATAGACGCGCTGACAGCTTTTGATGGAAACTTGCAAGGTATACAAGATCCATATACTTATAACAGGCTCGACTCGCGACACCCTCGAGCGGTTTTTTTTTCTCTCAATCCGGGATTGTGGGGGGGGGTGGGGGCCATCAGCTGCACATCGCGTATGCGACAATTGTGGATACAGGGCGAACGCAGAATCGTTCAACTGGTCTTTCCGTCTTGGCGATCGCAAGATATTGAAAAAAAAAAAAAAAAGCTCGATACGTGAAATATAAGCGCGCGGGTATTGCAAACTTGCATATATGAGCCGTGTAAAAATGACTAGAGTCGTATAGGAAGGCGAAGGCATTAGTCGAACGATTCTTGGGCACCGATTGCGCCGCCGACGTGCTTATGAATCTCGACTGGAAAACTGCGTGTTTCCACTGTAGGGAAATTCGTCGAACGACTTTCGGCAATCTAATTGCCAATGGTCTGGTTGAAATTTTGCTTCTTAACAATATAGAAATGCCTTTTTCGCGGACCTTTTATATATTGTCTAATTAATTACAAATGAAAAAACGAAACTGTAATGCTTTATTATTGAAGTAACATCGAAGATTAACAATTAAAATTAAAATAAATAATAATATATTATAAAAAAATTAATTATGAAATAAACACAGTTGATAAAACAAAACTGTAAAGTGAATTTTTTTTATTTGACCATAAGATAAATCCTTTAAATATAAAAACAAAAGAAGATTCTCATTATCTATAGTTAACAGTTCTCCATTATCTATAGTTAACATATAGGGAAATTAAAAATCCGAGGAGGCCGTAGTAATAATATTGAAATTTTCTACTTTAAAATTAGTTGGAAATATTATTTATTTCAATATAATATATATGTATATAAATAAAACATTGTTGTAGATTATTTAATATTAAAAAAAATTATATATAAATATTACAAAAACAATAAAACCTCTTATTTTGGCTAATTTTTAGTTGAATTTGTCAAAATTAATTAATACTGTTATTAGCTTAATATGAGATTTTTTATTTTATTAATATTATTCATACTTACTTTATTAAATGTAAAGAATTGTTGATATTTGATCTTAAAAATGTTGCATACTATTAGCAATATTATATATATATATAATACTATCAAAAGTTATCATAATGCGAATTAACTGTTAATAATTTGATGTGTGAACTATTAAAATTTTCTTCTTTTTATCTATCGAGAAAGAGGTAAAGTAGTTATTGAAGACTACTGTGGACTCATAAACGAGTATCAATAACTGTGGACTATCATTCTTTTCTTACCTTACCACTTAATCTATTCACTTGTCGGAAAAAAAATTTTTGTTACACATTTTTTTGACTTGTAAATATTTCCAATTCGTGAATATAATAAATCTGAATTTATTTTTAAAAATTAAGTACTTTATCATTTAAATAAATTATTAATCAAGCATATATATTAAATCATTGACTGCGGGTTCAACTTGCTTATGTAGGGCCTCAGAAACAAATTTAACAAAAAGCTTCTACAATACCCCATATTGTCGCTGATTAGCGCCGATATATGGAAGCATAAATAGAGAGACGTTAAATAACGAAAAAAAAAAAAAAAAAAAACAGTACCCCATGAATATTAACCCCATCAATATAGGCTGTCATATATTTCTTATAAATTAAAAGAAACTTCTTAATATTACTTCATCATCAAGTAATTCAATTCAATATTGATATATAAAGTAAATATTTAAAACTATACCTTATCTCTATGCTTCTTTTTATCTGTCATAACTGGACTACTGCTGTTGGAACTTAACTGACGTATACTACTATTGTCTAATAGCTCTAGATGAACATTAGAGCTTGTTACACTAGCATCTAAACTCTTATCACTCAATTCAAGTCTATCTTTCTTGGTGGCAATGTTGCTACTATTATCTTCACCGCCTTCAGGACTTTGTCTCCATTTACAATCACGGTCAAGCCAACTGTCAAATGTATCATCGGAATTTCTATCAGTCTGATCATCGATACATAATTTATTAGAAATTTGCAACTCTTGTTCTATTGATGAGGTAGAATTACGTTTCATTATTTGTGATTTTTGGGTCAATTTTGATTCAGCTCCCAAAGAAATAGCTTCACGTTTATGTCTTTGTTTACTAAGAGGGTTTTCAGCTAATTTTGGTTGAACTGAAACGGGTGTCTCATCTGCAGATGATAAATCATCTTCAAAGCCCGCAACTAAAGGATTTGCTGTTTCAGTGTCGCTGTAAAAAAGTATAAATGAAACATTTATTTTTCAAGTGTAAAATACTTTTCATTATTAATACATATTTAACGAACCTATCAGAATCTGCTTTTCTCTGACTTGATTGAGAGTTAGCTTGACTATTATCTTCTAAAAATGATTTATCAAGATAATCGTCAGGCACAAAGTCTTCTACACTTGTTATAGGTCTGCTAGCATTCATTTTAAATTCTTCTATTATTTTTTCTTTATCTATAAATGGTTCTTTTTTACTAATGTTCAACTTTGATGCAAGAGATTGAGATCTAACATTTATTTCTCTTTTATCTATATTACCACCAGTAAACATTTTAGCACTTAAATATTCTGGTACGCTGTTGCTGTTTTGTATAACTGTTTGGGTTACAATGCTATTGCTATGGCTTGATTCTTCTGTCTGGGCTTCTCTTTTAAGCACTGATTTTGAATCTGTATTTTTAAGAGGTATTGGTGTTCCTCCTCCAATTGGACCCAAGACTCTAGTAATTTGTCCACCTGAATTATTATTATGACTATGAGGACTCAATGCTGATGTAACATTTGGAACTAAAGTTGTTGCAGAAACGGATTCTGCAATTGCCCTTCTACGATTTGTTAGACTATCCAAAAATTTATTATAATCTGCATCGTCACTTTCTTGGAACAAATCTAATTCTTGTACAGTTAAAAGTGTTTCTTCTTTATTAGTATCTAATTGTTGTAAAAGAGTTTCTCTTTGCAATTGTAGAAATGGAAGATTAAAAAATTTGTGTAAAAGTTTTAATCCAAAACCATTTCTCATTGAAGCTTCAGCATACCTTATTTGCGCTGTTCTATCTTCCAGTGAATCAATAAAATAAGTAACATGATCTGCAGTTATAGTTCTATGATGAGCCATATCACAATGATTACCTAAAACTATGACTGGAATATGGCCAGGTATTTTTGGAAGTTCACGTTGGACATAATCAAAAGTCCATTGTTTTGTAATATCCATCATGACTATAACTCCATTAGTACTCTTATAAACATCCAAGAACTCAGCGTCTAAAGCTGGTTCTTCAATAATATTCTCTGTTCTGATAATGTTATCCATTTTTAAACCTTCCATTTTTTTTCTACGTCTACCACGATCCACTACATCCCATACTTCAACTTTAACAACATCATCTGTGGCTTTATAGTTCCACTGAATACTTGCTACTTGAATTTCTTCTGTCGGTATATATTCTTCAACAAATTTCTGGCCTTGTAATCTATGAAACAAGCAAGTTTTGCCTACATTTCTGTCTCCTTTTATTATAATTTTCACTATAAAATACAAAATTACTTTATAATAAGAAAAAAATTATTTATTAATTAATTTTTAAATTATTAAGAAAGGCTTACTATTATATTGAACACCTTTTGCAAACTTTCTTTGCAAATTAGTTGGCATTGAATTGTGTGCTGGTCTGGGGGATGAAGTTGTTACCCCCTCAGATTTACCAGCCAATCTTTTAAATGCCGAAAACATTTTTATGATTTTGTTTGCATCAAACAATAAAATTATATTTCCTCAACTGTTCCATTTATATAGTAAAAATAAGTAAACTTCAATATAATGTGTAAAACTCATATAAGTTCACAACTTCTATTATTGAATCGATATATGCTTACGAAAATATATATGACATTTTGATAATAATTATAATTAGTTGTAAAAACACTTTATAAAAAACAATAACTAAGTAATTATAAAAATAAAATATCCAGTATTAAATAAATCGTTTTCGATAAAGTTTGACCAGGTTTGACAGTTGATAGCAAAGCAGCTGTGAAATACATTTTATGTCGACCTGGATTACCTGGATTAACATATATGAAGCCATATATATATATATATATATATATATATATATATATATATATATATATATATATATATATATATAGACGGACGGTGGCCGCTGGACGGTTGGTATCATTCGTGTACCATCATGTAACTTACATACGGTATCATACCTTAAGGCTTCCCTTTATCATAGAAAACAGAGCTATTTCCGACGTTCAAGAATCTTACGTTTCTGACATGTATCCTTATAATGACGTCAGAGCGTCAGAGATATTACCTGATATTACGAGATTATACTTTTGATTTACGTCTGTTGTGCTTGCGTGTTAATACATAAATAAAGCATCTGCAAATTCTAAATTTTCGATTTTGTCTGATATAGTACATCAGTAATAATATTATAGTACTATTATATTTATATTTTACTTTAAATCAATTGAATTTGGTCTAATCAATATTGTTCATAAAATTGTGTTAATACTGTTTATTATGGTGATAAAAGAAATTAAGTCGAAGACAAGATTTTTACTTTGTAGAAGGAAAATAATTAATTGTTAAATATGCTGTAGTATTCATTGAAATATTTTATTGTTTGCAATTAAAATAATCAAAATCATATTTATAAACTAAAAAATAAAATAAACAATGTAAAAATAATACAATTTCAAATAATATTTAAAGAACTAAAAACTTTGACTAAAAATAAAAGCATATGTCCTATAGAAGAGTCTCTGGAATACAATATGAAAATGTATAGCAACATCTAAAATGAGATATTTATCAATTTCGACTAGATATTTTTTATTTAGTTAATCCAAAGTTTAGTTTTGGATCGTGTTTTTGGCATTCTTTTTTTTGTTTGAAAGTTTTGTGAAATGAAATCCGATAAAATTCATACATATCTGTAGATCCCAACATTATGATAGAAGATGGAATATTGTATTATAATAATCCAAAAGAAGGGTCAGCACCAGTTCTTGTAACCCTATATACCCATGCTACAAGCGGGTGCTTCGTCAAATATCGATATTATAACAATTTCTGTTAATTTTCAAAAATCCTGTTTCGCAACATATTGTATTGTTATTTTTTTTTTCGTCCAGACGTTTGTGGTATGACAATCCCGAAACAATAGTTATGAAAATTTACTTTGCACATTTAAATTACTAGACTCATTACTAGAGTCATTGACATCGACTCTTATCAATTGATTGAAACCTAAGATAAGTCATAAAATTAAGAAATATATCTACTATTACTTCATATTGTTAAAAGAATACATTTCTGCAATTTCTTTTAGTAGCAGTAGTAAGTAAAATAATCTCGAAAAGAAATTAAAATTGCTAAATTAAAAATCAACAGTTGAGATACTTTTTTCGACTTTTTGAAATCTTGTAAGTTTATTTTATTTTTTATTTATACGAAAAAAATTGCTCAATTCAACAATTTTTTACTTAAATATCGAAAATTGTAAATGATTACTATAGTATTTATTTAGAAAAAATTTCCCTAAAAATATACTTGCTTTCGAAAAAGCTTTTGCATTTCTCGACATTACATAGAAATATATCAATTTGTCTGTGTAAATGTAATATTCAACCAGGTTCAATCATACTTTTAATTAATTTTTAAAAATTTGTGAAGAATTGACAATAATCAAGTTTTCGAAAGATTTACAAAAATTGATATGTTGAAAGGAAATATATGAAGAATTATATTTTTTAAATTATAAATTTATTATTTAAAAAATTAAATAATAAAAAAATGATCACCGCTATATATATGGCATTAAATTCCCATCCATCCAATAAATATATAAATATTAAAATTTCAAGGGTAAAAAAGAGTTTGAAATTACCAGCAGAGTTATTTTGCATTGTCCCATATATATATATATATATATATATATATATATATATGCATACATGCACCTGATGAGGCACAAGCAATAATAGCGTATGCGTCTTTTTATATAATTCTAAAACAGTATTTTAATATCACAGCAATCTGCAGATACAAAGTATAAGATCCTGTATAACATTGTAATATAATAATTATTAACAAGCATATATTTTTTATTTGTTCACCAGGATCATATATATATATATATATATATATATAATTAGCACGGAAGTACGTGATTCATATTGTCTTGACCATCTGAAAGTAATGTTAAAAAATTATTTAATGATTTCAGTTTCGTGTTCTTGCACACTGCCTTAGTACTGTTGGCAGTATTCCAAATATGAATTTTTATTTCGTATGATTATAGGATGAAATTTATTCTCATTAAAATTATGAGAAAACCTGAATGTCATAATTTTTTCTTCTACCTATGTTAATAAAAATCTTTTAGTCAAAAAATTACTGTACCTTATGTTATATTTTCCATTTATGTAGTCTCGATATTACGATAAATGAATGATCAATCAACGCATGCGCAGAGCTCAGCTTACGAAAGTTTTATAAAAATTTACTCCACTTCTATTCGATCATTTATTATATGAATTTTGATTAGGTTTCTTAGTTGATAAAACGATTAAGATGTAATTGTTTGTCACAGTAAAATGTACACTTTTGATAATTTATATTAAATATATCGAAAATAAAGAACGCGATTTAAAATTATTATTAATGAAATGATCTAATCAAAATATATTATAATTTCTTTACAATTATGAAAATTTGGAAGCTAGGGTGGTGGCTTAATTAAACTTTATACTATATAATTGCATAAATATTAAATAATTTTGAAGAACAAAATATTAACTTATCATTAAAATCTTACATTTTTAAATAATTTATTTAACTTTTCATTTTACAATAGAACGGCCGTTCATAAGCATTACTGACCCTTATGTAATAATGCATATCATTTTCTTAAAGTTAATAACTAGAACCTAATTACTTTTCCTTCTTTGGCTTCAGATAGAAATACAAGCCTATTATAGCACACCCAAGGTATGTAGCTTTAGCCGTCTGTATAAAAGATAAAACAAATTATTTCTTATTTGTATTTTTCGTACAAATGTTTAAGGTTAAATAAAACTAAAATATTGGATTTACTTACATTCGCTCTTCCAAATTCAGTTGTACTGTTGAAATATCGAGCAAGTCCTTTTAAATTTTCAGATCCTGGTGGATCTCCACCACCAGCCATTGTAATTTATATAAATTTATACTGAAAATATAACTTTGCGATTGACTTTTCAAGTCAATCCACAGCAAAACTTCAGTAGTGTACGCGGTAAAGATTGTCGTTCCATATTTCTTCGATGTTTCCTATATATATACATATATATAGCCGGAAAGATTACACATTTATAACCTACTTGAAACTCAACCAATAATAAACAGTTCTATGCGCATTGATCTAAACGCGCGAATTATGAAAAGTTTTATTTTCTTTTAAAAAAGAAAAGTAAATCGTTTATAACATTGATACAAAAAGCAAATAAAATTATATGCTTTGTTAATATTTATTTAGTATTAGTTCAGATAATTCATTGCTAAATGTATCAAGTTATTTTATAAATTTTCAATAGTTTCATAATAAGTTTATAAGAATATAAAATCTTGAAAACTAAAAATTGGGTAGTATTTTAAGAATTTTATAAATAATTGAATATTGAATATAGATTTAAATATTCATTAAAAAAATATATTAATTTTTTTTGTCAATAAAAACGAAGTTTTAATAAAAAATATTTATTTGTTAAACAAAAAAATTTATTTACATTACAAATATCTTAGAAATTAGAACTTATTAATTTTTAACTTATAAAAAAAGATATCTATTTACAGTCGTGATGATAAAAAAAAAAAATAAACTTTATTATGCTGATTTAAATACACTCAGACTGCATATTAAATCAAAAGGAAAAACAATTGAAAAAAAAAAACATTAATTAAATGTTGAATGTAAACGCTTAAATTCCTTGTACTGCAGTATTAAATTCTGTAAAAAAATTATGTAAAAATTAATGTGTACATAAAATTTAAAAATGTGTATTTGCTTGTAACTTACTAGGATATCATACACAATTTTATTATTATACTTTTCATATAACATTTCCTTTGCCATTTTTTTATGTTGTTTTATTAGAGGAACTGCTTCCTTTAACATTATGGTATTTAAAAAGCCAAGTTCTGTTAAAATATGTAATGTAGCTTTTAGTGGCATTATAATCAATACGAAAGTTTTCTCTATTTTTTGATCTCCTTCACGAGGTACTTTTAATGAACTTCTAAAATTGAGAATTTATTTAATAATAAAATACTATAATATAATAAACTTTCATGTGTTTCACAGCTTACTTATCTAATTGACAGAACAATTGGGGCTCGTCTTCTCTAGTCAAATATTTAAAATTAACATCATAATTGAAAGATTCCACTAATTTTAACATAATTCGTTGGTCTTTTAAATTTGTAAAAACATCTACAAATTCACTCAAAGATAACCAACCTTCTTCATATAAGTGAAATACATGAATAGCTTTATTCTCACATTTTTCACTAAGATCTGAAATTCATTGTATTATTAAAATAAGTAACTTAATTATTTTTCAGGTGAAATTAATATTTCATATAAAAAGTTACTTACAAATTACAGTGTGCATAGGAATATATGAAGATGTAACATTTGATGTGGATGATAAATTAGTATAAGTTTGTGAAATAACAGGTAGAACAGTAAAATTTTCATTATTCGATTCTTCAAGTTTTGAATTTGTGTTCAGATTACCTGAATTATTTACTGTTATAGGAGTGAATGTATTCTTAAACTTTTTTAAATATGAGTTTGGGGAATGACTTGGATGTTTAATATTATTAGAATTTGATTTAGGTAAGTTATCGTTAACTTTTATTTCATAGGAAAGTGTTCCATCACTGAAAGTAAATTGATCATAATCTTTTCTATATTTATCAATTAAATTTAATTGTTCGTTTTGATTATTATTATTATTATTATTATTTTGTAACGTTTCAAAATCGCGAAATTGTGTAGAATCAATGGACGGTTGATTTTCTGAACAGTCACTTAAATATTGATTTGATTTTCTAAGCATATTTTGTTTATCTTGACCATTAACACAAATATTTTGCATAAATTGGTTATCTAAGTTTGATATTTCTGAATTTAAAGAATACAAAGATGATCGACGATCAGAATTTTGTTTCAGGTGTCCATTTGAACTAAGCTTTCTGCCTCCTAGCAAGTGATTATTGATTTTTGATACGTTTTTATTTAAATTACTTAAATTAGTATTTAAATCTTCAACAAATGATTTATTATCCAAATAATTGTTGTTTAGAACTGATTGATTAACAGTTGCTTTATCATCTATTATTATATTTTTACTATCCAAGTAATTGTTGTTTGATATATCAGACTTATTTATTGGCATATTTAAAAGAATTGCTTGGGTAATAGTATTAGTTTGTTTAATTAAATCCATATTTTCTTTCACTAAAGTCGCAATATTTGATGTATCACAATGAGATTCCACAAGCATAGCATGTGAATTTGGACTCACAACTTTTGACTTTCTATTATCAACATCAATTTTATTTTTACTCTTGGAATTTTTTCGTGATTTTTTAGATATCCCTTCTGGTAATTTCGACATTTCCATTTCATCATACATGCAAAGCTTTTGAATTAATATATGGTTAACCTAAATGAAAAAGGTTTTCATTATTTTATTTTCAATTAAAAATAATTTCTACTTTTTGGGAAAATAACTTTATGTGATATTAGAAGAAATGAAATATTTTAATTAAAAAGTTTTCTTTAAATGAATATTTCTTTATTCATAAAAATATTACAAATTTTACATCTCTTTTAATATTAAAACACTGAATATTAAATTATTTTTACAGTATTATTTGCTTCAATAACATAAAAAATTTTTCCCAAAATTTTCGCAATAATACTAATTTACATTTCGAAAAGATCTCTGTATACTAGCATAAAACGTTTCAACAATATAAATAAATTTTTACATAGTATGATATGAATTCATTTTCTCATATCTATAAATTATATTTCAGGTTCTTAAAAAATATATAAATTCTACCTATTTTTAAAATAAAAATATAGAAGAAAGACTTCAATAGAATTAATTTAATAAATTAAAATATGTTAGAATTTTTTTATTAATACAATGATTAATAATAAAATAATGAGTATATAATTTATAAATTTTTATTTTAGTATTAGTAAATAATTTAGCAATTCCTATATTTTATCAATATAACAGTAATATATTAAAACTGATTGTACAAAAAGAATATTTTGAATGTTTGTAAAGTAATTAAAAAATAAAAAACATTCAAGTTTATTTTTAAACAATTGCTAAATTATTTAATTATTGTCAGGATTAAATAAAAAATTAATTTCATAACAGTTTTAATAACTTTAGTTCCCTAAACTCTTTAAGCGATTAAATAACGAATCATAACATTTAGAAGATGCATTTTGATTAGCGTTTGAAGACTGGTTAATAGATTTTATTTGCACATTAGTGCTAGGTACATAATTAGCTTTACTAATTGCAGTGCTAGGATCCTTATCATTTTTAGTTACTACTGTATCAAATTTAGTTATATTCTTTGATGTTTCTTCATTTTTTAAATCTAATTTTAAACAAATTAAAGCTTTCAAATCTTCCATTGATTTATCACAATTCTTGTTTATCTTTAAATTGGATGTATTTTTGGTATCTTCTATTTGTTTAATCAACAATTCTTTATACCGTTCAAAAACTTTTTGATTATAATAATCTTTTAGTTTTTCACTGTTATCAGGATATACATAAACTATCTCATCAATAGAAGAAGAATGCTCAGATGAACTACGTTGCTTATATTCTCTTAACGCAGCTACTTTTTTTTTATTACAAACATAGTTTTTTGAAGAACTTGACGATGCATAAAAAGCAGTATTTTCAGCTGCTACTTTCTTTTCCATAGATGAATTACAATTTTTACGCAGATATTGTTGACAATGTTGAAAAAAAAATTGATTTTTGATACAAACCATTTTACCCCATTCTGCCCACTTATTCTCCACCATCCAGTCATTGATGTGTAAGTCAGTTAAATCATCACTTGTGTCTGTTAATGTTACCAACATACTGTTATTCTGCAATAAAAATTATGGAAATTAATAACTAATTAATAACCTTTTTTTAATATGCATAGAAAATTATTGAAAAAATAGATATAAATATTTACTTCTTCGTCTACACTTGAAATAATTGCAATTAAAGGTACATTCCAAATTTTAGTTACAAATGCATCAGTTGATTCAGAAGGCCATTCACTGTTTTCAATTGGCCTAATATTATATAAGCCACAAGGTATTGCTTGGCTAGGCAGTGCAGAAAATTTTTTATTTAAAAAATATAAATCATTTGGGTTGTATGTTTTAACAGTACCATAATCATTAAAGAAAATCTGAAAATTTTATAAGTTTGTTTCTAAGACTTTTAGATATAATAAAAAAAAATAATAAAAATTGTATTTACAACAACATATCCATCTGATTTAATCTTATTAATTACACCGCGATGCCATAAATCATTATAAAGGCAAGCAACATGTAATCCTGGTTCTAATACAACTTGTGGAATCTTGTAAACATCCAAATCCACAGATTTATAGAATTCACTAAAAAAATTTTAACTCAAAATTAATCATAATAAAATAGTAATTATTACTTATATTAATTATTAAAAAAATTTTAAAAAGAACTAATAATAATTAAATCAATTATCTTACCCTAATTCATTCATTAATGCTCTAATTTTTTTCTTATTTTTACGAAGTGTTATCCAAAAAAATGATGGATTAAATACTTCAGAAACAAGAACTTCAATATATTCTTCAGAAATTAAGGAACTAACAAGTACTTGATCTATCATTTCATTATGATTCATAGCACCATCAGGAATTAATTTTTGAGAAACACTGGATGACTGTGAAAAATAATTTAAAGTTATTGATTTTATATCTTAAAGTATTATTGGAAATATTGAAATAAAATCTACTACACTAATTTAATAGGTATTGGTTCAAGATCACGTGCAGTATAATCTTCAAAGTTATATAGAGATGCTAATGTTTTTTTTTGTTGCTGAGTATCTGATCTATTAGCAGTTCTAGCATCTAAAACCATCTGCTTTTTTGTATTTGGTGGCTCCACGATTACAAAAATTTCTGGTAATGCGGCAACAAACTCAGTTATGTTATTAAATCCTAATTCATCGTATTCTAAATGTACACCATATTCGTCCTTATATATAGTTGGAAGTTCTGAACACCAAATTCCTTCAGGATGATTTTTTATTAAATTTTCTAAGCGAATTTTAGTTCTATCTTTGATAATCTCACTTGTTGAATTATCAATCATTGATTTTGATTGCTGATCTAATTCATTACTACAATTTTGAGAAAGATTACTTTCCGTTTGAGGCACTGTACAAAAATCAGAATTATTGTAAATTGTTGGTTTTTTAATTTCTGGTTTAACAGTATAACTTTTTTTAAGA
The DNA here is from genome assembly GCA_018907035.1 of Sycobia sp. Sy_11. Classification (NCBI taxonomy): domain Eukaryota; kingdom Metazoa; phylum Arthropoda; class Insecta; order Hymenoptera; family Epichrysomallidae; genus Sycobia; species Sycobia sp. Sy_11. The sequence continues at coordinate 121,995 of JACCIC010000180.1, read as the reverse complement.
TTCTGTAAATCTTCAATAAAGAAAATACAATCATTTTCAATAACTAACATTTGTGAAAATTGAAACAATTGCCTATTAAGATTTTGTATAGTATAGGCACTCGATTTATTAAATTTTTCTTTAATTTTGGTCAAAACATCAACCTTACGAATAGCATAATTTTGACTTGAACAAACTGATGCTCTTAACTGTTGCAAAATTTTTAGTAATTCTTTATCAGGTATAAAGTTACAAGATGGTACTGGTTTAGAATAATGATAAGTAGAAAAATGCCCTGATTTGATATTGCCACCAGACCTGCTTTTACGATTTGTTGTTTTCTTTTGTCTTGCAACTAAAGAGCTAACGTGTGCAGATTTTTCTGTATCAATATGATGGACACATTGTTCATTGTTTTTATTTTCATACAGTCTGAGGGTGTCTGGCATACTACGTAAAAAACTAATTAAAGAAGAATGATTAAAATCTTTAAAGGGAATATTTGAATCTTCCATTTCTCTATATAAGTTATTAAGTTGCCGCACTGTGATATCGCGACTTCCTTTTGCGATTAATAAAGATCTCAAAATTGTTTTCACCTCGCGTAAATTGTCGCTATCCACTTTTTGACATGTAGCCGGCATTGTTACGTATTGCTACAAATTTAAATAACACGGCTAAAACAAAAAAGATACTAAATTAATTTAATAAATAAGTACATCTATAGAGCTGAAATAAAACGACACGTGTGTGCAAGATAAATTAACTATAGTTTTTTGCCATTAAGAAATTAATTTCAAATTTACCTGTAAATATAATATTTATACACTCGTCAAATCTTCCTGTACATAAGTGAATTTTTCAATTTCTATCATAACAACAATCTGCTCAGTGTTTTTTCATCATGAAATTGTCGAATCCATCATCGGCTCTTTGTTCAATCACATTTTGTGTATAGATGGTAAGAGAGAATGACGAAGTTTTTGATTTTTAGTTAATATATTGTTAACCTCTTTGTCCTTGTAGCCAATAGCAGTTATTTTTGGTTGAAAAAGTCCCACAAAAAATTCACTAGTAGATTACAGAATTCCAAACAAAACTTCTAGTGTATAGCTCGAAACTGCATTTATAATTATACATGAATTCCTTATAATAATCAGATATAAGCTTCATAGAAGGACTTTACTATTGTCTTTCAATTCTCAAATTTCAAACCAGCTATCAAAATCTAGAGCAATTCGAGGAACAGTGGAAAAAAGTACATTAGGTATAAAAAACCACTTATAAAACTAGAAAAAAGCAGAGACAAAATAATACGCATGCCTTGCATGCCATGCCGGATACCGCAATCCACATACAGTAGCGCATATAATTATCTGATATATTAAGTATATAATTACCAGTAGGCACTTAGGCAGTAATTGATAATACCTGAGTAATACGTATAGTTAAAAAATTTATTACTAAAGAATACTAATACATAAATTTTTATCTTATTCAAAATCATTACAATGTTAATATAAGAAAATTAAAATAATGTTAGAATACTATATTATTTCATTAAAAGAGTAAAGGATATAAGAGTATTTAATAAAAATGTTTTCAAAAAATTAATTTTAATAACACTTAAAAAATAGTTTTATATTTTCTTCATTATAATTCAATGAGTTTTTTGTTTTTAAGTGAATATATTATTTAGATAAATAAAATATAATACTATGTATTGAAGCGTTATAATACGATGATTCATATTTAATTTAACAATTAAAATAATACAAATTGTATTTTATAAAAAATGTATATGATCATTATTTATTTTCCTAATATGGTAATCCTAGTAAATGATTTTATTTTCGTAAAGAGTTGTGTGTTACCTATATGGTTCGGTACATGATATAAGCTGCATTTAATCTGATTGAATGTTTCACGTGTTTCACAGAATATGATATGAGTAATATGCGTAGTAGAATGCGTAATGCGACTGATGCTAAATATCACGCTTTCAATAGAGACTGTTCGCTGATATATCCTCTATTCTGTAAATGTTCTATAATATAAGTAGTGCTCTCTCCATGTGCTCCTTAGTCTACTTAACTAGACATTTCTAGCCATGTTCATAACCTTTGCGAACAATACATAGAATATAAACTATAAGATTTGTTAATTCTTTTGAGTCGTGTTGTGGCTCTAAATAGAACTCTAATAATATAAAATAAACTGCTCGATAAAGAAGTTTTTAGGCGCTGCTTCTCTAATGACGCGGGTCGCGAGACCGCGTGTGCCGCGATTGATGGACAATGCCAATTGCCAGTGGACAGGTGGGCAGTAAGCACAGAAAAGCACGTGGGCAGTGGTCAGCCAAGGGCTAAGCTAAAGTCCGAGCACCCCGAGCACCCAAGAATGCATAAGTGCAGCTAAGTGCCATTCTTTACTGTTGCGCCGCCCTGCCCTCTGCTGCCAGTTCTGCTGTACGGCTGTACCTGTGTCGCCGGCTTAACCCCCTCCCCACCCCGCGCATGGGCCAGTTGCCGAAGGTCGGTGGGGGAGGGGACGGTCAGCCGGTCACCGACCATCTGCTCAAATCTATTCATGAGGCAAAGGGCTCACATCAGGAGCAAATATATAGCAGGAATATCAAATCAGTTGAAAGTAGGCCTGGTTAGCCACTGAGGTGACTGATGTGTACAGCCTGGTACAGTTGACTGGATCTAAGTTAATCTAAGGCTAGACCTGGCTAGACCTTGGCTTGGCTGAATTGAACCAGACTGAACTCTTCAATTCATCATCTGAACCAGACGCATATTTCAATAATTGTTGCCTTGAAATGTTATTCTTTAAATAAAGTTTTAATGCGTTTTCTATCGTATTTAAAATTTAAGGTAAATAAGCATAATTCTCCTAAATAAACAGCGTTTCATAGCTGTAATAAGTCCCTCAAAATACCCGCAATGTACAATGTGATAAAATAATATTCGTTATATTCTGATGAAATAGTTTTTTGTATAGAAGCATGAATTATAATATAGTTTGTTTATATAATAGAATTCCATTCAGCCTTATGTAACTTTTAAAATATGTAATTATACAAACTATTATTAAATTAGCAGTATTTTATCTGCAATCTGCAAGTAACCGTATTTTTAATTTAGTTCTTGCTATAAATATTTTATTTATGTGTATAAATTGATCATAATCAACATATGCCTCAGCTAGCGTTAGTGTCAATATATTTACACGTTGAATTGATAAATTAAAAAAGATAGTTAGATAACAGAATGAACGTTTAATACAAACATACACACAGACGCATACACTCTTAATTATTTTGATAAAAACATAGTTATATGTAATTCTCATGCGTCCAACGTTTATCAACGAAGGTCGATGATAGACGCTTTAGAAGCGTCTATCTTCGTTGCTGATATAATATAATTACCACATTATTACAAATTACAAATATCCGGACAGCGAGGCTGGTGGCAATGGGAGGCGGGTCGAGTCGGGACTCGGGTAATAATTGACGAAATTAGACGGAATAATACGATAAAAGCAGATAAAAGTGATTGTGTGGGAGGTGGGGCTTGGATGGACGAACGGAAGGACAAAACAGGGAGAAGTACTGTGTCAATCTGCATTTAATATTTAGACTGTATAGACTGTATACATTGCAGAATCCAAGCATCAGTATAATCATAATCAGTGCAGACTATCAGTTGCTATCAGTATCGCTCTACTGTCTAGATATAAAGTCTTGCCACTTGCGTGCGCGGGTGCGGTGCTCCAGTTTTGTATTCTATCAAGTTCTATATATATAGTTATGGCTTACTGAGTCTGAGCTCTTGTTTGAACCATCCATGGTGTATGGCTGTCTGAGGTTATTCTGTCTCTGATGCGTTTGTGCCCTGTGGTCCTTGTGGGGTTGAATTGATTGAAGGTTGATATTCCACGTTCCCATACTATCTTTTTTTACAAACATTTTTAAATTTTTACCTGTTTTTACTAATCGGCAAGCGTTATTATCATTATTATTATTACTATTATTATTGTTATCATTATTTTGTTATTGTTATTGTTATTATTATTATTATTATTATATAGGTACATTAAAAAAATAAAAAGAAACATTATACTAGATTTAATCTATATATTCCAAAAGGAACGACATCTATTGGGTAAGAACGCATTATTTTACCAACCTTGATTGAATTCGGAAAGTAATAACATGTTTAGTAATTTATTTTATTTTATCGGTCCAGATTATATGTAAAAATTTCAAAGCTCGACAGAAGCATCGTCGTGGCTATTATAGACTTATCCTTGACTTTATCGCATATATATATATATATGACCAATAAAGTATAAATTGAGAAACAAGTAACAACTACAATATAGACGTAATAATATTTACTGTCGTCTCTGTTCTCATATGGTTGTCATGTGTTGCCGGATACTGCAGCATCCGTTTATATTATTAGTGGGATCAAAGTATTTTCAAGCATGCACATTTAAAATGTTCTGCTTCTTCTAATAAATAGTCTAATTGTAAGAGCCCGATTATGATAAGGTGTGAAGGCAATAACGATTTTCTAGCTGATGATTTGTTAGTGAATGCAATTAAACAGTCTAGAGGGATATTTCCTCTTAATCAGAATTGGATTTTGACGACGCACAAGTCTTCTTTGTCGAGTAGCTAAGTAGCAATTGGATCATCATTCTTTTCATTATTAGCTTGAGAATATAGATAGCACACTGTTATTATGAACTAACGAAGCCTATAATATCATTTAGTTATTTGTATATTTATTGACTTTACTTAACTAATTATAAAGATATCAGTATTGGAAAACATGACACCATCCTTGACATTTGAAGTAGTCTTGGTAGCGTTTATACTCATATTGCCATTTTTGTATGAAACTAGTAAGACCTTTCGCTATCATTTTAAGTTTTTAATATACTATGGTATTGTTATGTTTAACTCGGTAATACTTATACCAGTCATGATGTTCCGTCCAGGAAATGTGAAAAATTTATTGTAAGTATTTGTATAAAATTGAATTAAACTAATAAATATTTTTATTGCTCCTACAGTCATTAAATGAAATAAAATAAATATACACAAAATATTATAATTATAATGACAGTAGACTGTCCTTGTTATGATCACCCCATAGACTAATCTGAAATAAAAATTATTAGTTTAGCTAAAAGAAAAAATTGTAGTTAGTAAAGAACAATCTAACTGCTCTCACACGCCAACTTATCTATTAAATTTACTGTTACAATTTTTGCCTGGTCCAATGGCTTTAGCTAACTATAATTTCTTCTTTCGAGTAAGCTAATTATTTTTATTTTAGAGTAGTCTACAGGGATGACCACAAGAATGGACAAGCTGACTGTCATTATAATTATAATATTTTATTCTAATTAATAGGACTGTGAGACCAATAAAAATATTTATTGGTTTATTTAAAAACAGTTGACACAAGTATAACAAATATTTTGTTAAAATTGAACTAATATTAAATGACAATATTCTTTCATGATTATTATCAAGTTTATAATATTATTGTTTATAGATTGGCTTCGTCATTTTGTCACCATGTAAGTAACTTATTAGGAATAAGATGGCAAATTAGAGGGCGTGAACATTTAGAAAAAGAAAGGGCCTGCATTATAGTAGCTAATCATCAAAGTTCACTGGATATTTTAGGGATGTTTGACATTTGGCCTGTAATGGATAAATGTACAGTAGTGGCTAAAAAGGAGATTTTTTATGCATGGCCATTTGGATTAGCTGCTTGGTTATGTGGACTTCTTTTCATTGATAGAATGAATTCTGAGAAAGCCAGGTCTGTCATTAATACTGCGGTTGAAAATTTAAAAGAGAACAAGGTGCATTTTCTAGGCTATAAAAAAAATTGCTTAAAAATTAATATCATTTGTAATGTATCATGTTTAAATATATTATCTTGAATATACTGTGTTTTAGGTAAAACTATGGATATTTCCAGAAGGTACAAGACGTAACACTGGTGAAATTCACTCTTTTAAGAAGGGTGCTTTCCATGTTGCTATTAATGCTCAATTACCAATATTACCAGTAGTATATTCTTCTTACTATTTTATGTCAAATAAAGAAAAGCGCTTAGATTCTGGTAAAAATTAAATATTCTTATTTAATTCAGAACAAGTAAATAATTTGATCAATTTCAATGTTTTCAGGACGAGTGGTTATTACAGCTTTACCGCCTATTTCAACTGAAGGATTAGATGTTAAAGATATTCCTGATTTAATGGATAAAACAAAATCATTGATGACTCAAGTATTTCAATCAACAAATCAAGAAATACAATTATCATTGGCAAATAAAAAACCAAATCTACGGTAGAAAATAAAAAATAATAGATTAGTTAGTAGATTTCGATTGCTGGAAACAATATAAATTGAAAGCTGATCATAGCTAATTTTAATTTATTTATTTTGTAATTACAGATCATTGAAGTTTTATTATCTGTTAGAATACGTAATTTTAAATTATAAAAAATAATTTAGTTTTTATTATTAAAATTAAAAAAAAAAAATTATAATTAAATCAAGAACTATTGAAAAGATATCTTAAAACTTTAAGTTTAATTCCTACATCAAAAGTAATATTTTGATTAAACTTTTCAATAAAAGGCTAAACTTTACTATTTTCATGAATTTGGAATAGTCAAGTAATATTAATAGTCTGTATTCATAAGTTCATTAATGACAACTAAAAATTGATTCATTAATGACATTATAAACTTTCTTCCCAATAGTAATAATTTAAAGAAAAGACAGGTCTTTTAGATTTCAGTTTTAAATGTTAGAATTGAACATGGGTTAAGCAATTTTTGGATTATTTTTAAGATGCAAATTACGGATTTTTTAATTATTTATAAGTTAAATTTAAATTTATAAATCTTATTTTCATTGATTTTGTAAGAAACAATTCTAAGATTTATATCTATATATGATGAAAAGATATAAATCTTTTGCATCATATTTCTAAAATTATATATCTTGTATTTATTGCGTGTTATATAATGTCATAAGCTTATTCAGCTAATCAAGTAATTTGCAGAATTTTGCCAAAGATATAAATTCAAAAAAAAAGTTTTATATTATTTTACTCGTATAATAACTTATAAATAAAAATTTAATTGATACTCAATAAGTATTTTATAAGTTATAAACTTTTTAAATTAATTTTTCTCATTGAAATTTACTAAGATACAAGATTTCTTGTTTTAATAACAAATGCTGAGTAAATAGTACATTTTTAAATTATTATTGAATAAAAGTGCCTTATTTTACATTGCACTATTTTTAAATATTAATTTTTAGTTTTCAGACTTTTTTTCTTACAATCATAGATTAAAACAAGTCTTAAATAGATCAATTGAAATGTTATTTATCTGTAACTATGGTTTGAAAGATTACTGTGAAGTAAACTTGATAACTCTGTCATTTCAAGTAAGAGTATGGAAGATTAAAAAAAAAAAACAATAAATGTAATATTTTGACAAAGTGGAACTGGAGTGTACTTTCTGTACAGAGTATTGCTAGTAAAAATTAAAGTAAAGCATTATATATATATATATATATATATATATATATATATATATATATATATATATATATTTACACAAATTCTAACACTTATTGTATAAATGCAGTATTATTCATTGTATTTTAGAAAGTGTGAAAGAGAACTAAAAAATATAGAAACTCCAGTTCTTTATTATTTTTATCAAAGTTTTTAAGTGTGAATTCTATATATATATATATACATATTAAAATAAGACGATTAATCTTAAGAAAACCAAAGATAAATCAACCAAGAATCATGTTTTTAGCATCTTAAAATATTTAAGATTAATTACCAGTTTGATGGAAACTTTAGTCAATTCTATAAGATTAATTTTACATGTATATGAGATTAATTTTAATGTATGTAATTAAACGTTTTATGTACAGTCTTCTAGCATTATTGATAAATCGTTCTAAATAATTTTCTAGGGCTTTTAATTAAGTTCATGTATAAAATATTTTTATCAATTTGTAAAGGAATGTATTTCAGTGCCAAGTTAAATGAATTTTTAAAGTTTACATTCCATATAGGGTTATATGTTAACATTACCAATGAATATGTAAAATTTGTGAATCCTATTCTGTAAAATTTTCTATATATTTAATGATGCATATAATAAATAAAAGGTTTTGCACGAAAAAATGTATTATGAAAAGTGATATCAATAAAGAAAAGAACTCATTATATTTGAAACAGTTTATATTTACTTGTACAATTATAATTCATATAGGTCTTAAAATTAATAAATGCAATTATATATTATATAAATTCTTAAAATCACTGCATTTAAGAATATACTAACGGTTTCCTTATACCTCTGGAAAATCATCCATGCCAAATTGTCGTTTTTCTTGCGATTCAGTCCAGGCTTTTGCTATAGTTTTTTTCATCTCATCATCTCCATCCTGGTACATTTTCTTCATTAAATTCATAATACCTGCATTAGGATCATCGGTATCAGAAGGATTTGGTGTTATTGACTTGGATTCCTTTAATGTTTTTTCAACACTTGTTACACATTTCCAAGATTTTTTCACTTTCTTTGATAAATATACTAAAACCATATCTGTTTTTACTTTTACATAACTTTTTTGTTCATTAATAGTTTCACATAAATTGTTAATTGGAAGCTGGTAATTTTTATTTTCTAATCCTATAATATGTAGATTTATTGATCTTTCTGAAAAATCACAATAAACAGCTTCTTTTGGAAGAGATTGAACATTATTCAATGTGACGTATAATTTAACAAATTCATCTGTTTGATCCCATGCATAATTATTAAGCTTGATATCATAACATTTTGGTGTAGAGGGGGTGGTAGATTTTAGAGTTACATTCTCGTTCTTTAAACCTGCTTGCTTGTGTAAATTGATTAATTCAAACTGCAATCGTCTTATCTCAACTCCAAGCAGATCCTTAGATTTTTGACGTATAGCATTTTTTAATAAAGAATTTAGATCCTCAATATCTAATTTAATCTATAAAGTACAAATTAATTGTTAAAAGATGACGTGAAAACAGCTGAATAAAATATAAGTTAATAATATCATAAAAATACTTTAGTTATTTTGTATATGCTTATAAATTTACATACTAAAAAGTATAATATATAATAGTTTCACCTAAAGTATTTTTATTTATTTAAAAAAATGTAAACAATTACCTCATTTATTCGATCTGCCATTCTTACTGTATTTCCGTATAATTATTTACTTCAAATGTTTGAATATATTTTCTACAAATCGATATCGGCAAGTAAAGTTTATAGATGAATCAACTTTAAAAAAGTTTTGAACGTTTCGTAAGTTGCAGGATTTAAGATTAATATCAAGAATTCTTCAATTCAGAATCTGTTACCCATAAATTCTTATTGAACTTTAAAATGTGAACGAATTTACTAACAAAGAAACTTCTCGAAATACTATATTCAAGAATGCGACAATGCGTTATATTCAATTCAGCTTTAAGTCAACTCCGAATTTCACTACGTTTCAGCTCTTTCAGCCCTTTTTCAGTTTTCAACACTGTTCACAATGTTCTCGCTAGTTCTCGCCATGTCGGTATATATTTCGTTCTTTATTCTCCTTTCCATATAGAGACATCTGGATTCTGGATTATATCTTAAAAGTTGCAATGAAATATACAAAATTTAGGCAAAATTTTGTTGTAATGAGCGAATTACAAAAAATTTAATAATAATTTTTTAAAATAAATCTATAATCTATAAAAAAAACAAAATAATGTTCTTCGTGCTTCGATAACTATATATTTCTAAATTTTTCATCACTAAATCCGAATATGAATTTAAATTATGCCGTAATTCAATTACATTATTAGAGAAATTAACATACAAAAACTTGATTTTTATATTTTATGATAGTTTCGTAATTGCAAAAACAGAAGAATAGAATACATCCGTTCCATAATTAATTATAGATGAAAATGCATAATAAAAATATGAAAAATATATTCTCACTTTTAAAAGTATGCAAAAAATTTATATTTTTTCATTTTTGAGAATTTATTCTAAAAAAAAAATTAATAATTTAATGCTTAAAATTAGTATTTCAATTTTAGTCTTGTACAGATATTCTTTCGCAGATTCTGATTTTTGATAATGAATATTATATTGAAAATACCGATAGGAAAACGTATATATTATAATGTTTTGTACGGAAATTTAAATTAAAATAATTAAGAAATTACTATCGTCAAACTAATGAGTTCAACAGGTGATTTATTAGACGAAACGTGCATCATTATATGAAATTTATTTTTATTATTTCTAATTTTTTAACTTTATTTTATTTAACATGTTTTCAAAACATTTATTTTGAAAGTAGCAGTAGTTTCTGAACTTGATGTAAATTAAATTAATTAACAAAAAAACAATATGATTGTAAACGAAACGTTAAATTTTGTTATAATATTAAATAAATTTTAGACACTATAAAGTTTATTTGTATTATACATATTGCATTACAAAATTAATAATAGAGGATTTATTAAACTGTTGATCAAACTAGTGCATGCTTGTTTTTTTAAAATCATATTTTTGTAAAGATAGAATCATCTATTTTTTTATCTCTTCTATATAGCAATATGTGTTAATATATATAATTCTAACATATGCACCTGTTTCGATCTGTATCTTTTATCGATGCAACACCATCAGCTGGTTATATTAGTTTATTCAGTTGGTTTCAGCAGCGCCTGATCTAATGATTCTGCTAGGTTCTGTTATAGATATAGTCGTCTGCTTTCTATTTCTATTGTTCTGCGTTTATGGTAGCCGGGTCCGGCTCGGCGGTACAGCTGTAACAAATAGAATGCATTGTATTATGTTTTGGTTTTAGCCATTTTTTATAAAGTAATATATTGTTAGATTTGTAGTAGGTTGTAGTTTTATAATTTTGATGCTATTTAAAGAAAAAAATATATAAAAATTGAAAATGGCTGGAGTTGGTCTACACGGTCGTGAATTAGCTTTATCAATGTTAAGAGCATTGCCAAGAGTTTCATTATCTAATCTTAAAGCAAATCGCGAGAACCAAAAAAAAGTAAAATATTTTAAATTACAAATAATTATTCATCGTTTTTACTTTCTTCATGAATTATATATTTTTACTATTTAGTTTAGAAGAGGAAGAGGACAACATGGTGGTGACAAACATGGGGCAGGTAATAAAGGCTCAGGACAACGTCAAAATTATATGAGACTTGGTTATGAAACTGGAAATAGACCTTTTTATTTAAGATTTGGCTATGAACCTTATTACCAAGGACACCAGTAAGTTTCAATAACGATTTAAACAATAAGTTATAAAAATTATATATTTTTATTATTTAACTATTTAAAATATATATTAATATATAAAAATAATTTGTTTACTAATTAGTACTATTAATATATAAATAAAAATTATACTGTAATTCTTATTACTCTGTAATAATATCAATTTTAAAATTCATAGCTTGAGACGACAATATCCACCAGTTTCTTTACATCAATTGCAGTTACTTATCGATACTAACAGAATAGATATTAGTAAGCCAATAGACCTTACAGCCTTAATGAATACAGGAGTAATAGATTGTAAGCCTGAATGGAAACATTATGGAATTCAACTTACTGATGAAGTACATAATATTTTCAATTGTAATAAAAATTTGAAGAGTTTTTAATTGCTTTCTAATTTCTTTTAAATTATTTTTCATAGGGAGCAGATATATTTAAAGCTAAAGTTAATATTGAAGTTCAGTGGACTACTGAACCAGTTATTGCAGCTATTGAGAAAAATGGAGGAGTAATAACTACAACTTATTATGATATAAAAAGTGTTTATGCAGCTATTAATCCCGTAAAATTTTTTAAAAAAGGTTAGTTAACTTATACAAAAAATGTTTTCAATATTTTGATTATAAAAATTCTTTTTATAGCTGAGCCAATACCACGTCGAATGTTACCTACAGCAGATTGTGTAGAATATTACTCTAGTGCAGAATCTCGAGGATATCTAGCAAATCCAGAAAAAATATCTCAAGAAAGGCTTGCATTAGCTCAAAAATATGGGTATGAATTACCTAAAATAGAAGATGATCCTGATTATAAAATGCTAATACAACGTAAAGATCCACGTCAGATATTTTACGGACTTCATCCAGGTTGGGTTGTTAGTCTTAAAGATAAAGTTATTTTAAAACCAAAAGCAGAATACCTAAAGGAATTTTACTCTAGTTAATAAGAATATATTATATTCCATTATCAGATTAAATTAATACTTATTGTTAGTAAGAATTATACTATCAGAATGTATATTGTAAATCATCAATATAATCAAAATACATTTCAGTGTTCACTACTTTTGATAAAATGAAATTGTTTTATATATGATTACAAACTGTAATGATTCTTAGTAATCTTTGTGAATTTATTCACTAGCATAAAAATAAAATTGTATATCTATTGAATACATTATTTTGGATATTTTTCTACTTTATTGATTTGGATATCGTAATATCTGTGTTTGTAAATATTTTTAAAATTTTATTGAATAAAATATTCCATAATCATTAGAGTATTATAAATCTTCTTTAAATGATTAAATATTGATATTTTTAAATACTAAAATAAAAAGTTATACAAAATATATTTTTTAATATTTATAATATTTACATTTCGAAAACTTAAATTATGAAATTAAATCTAAGCCATGCCATATTTTTTCTCTTTTCATAACATCAACAATCATTTCTTTACTAAGACTCCACAATCCACTTGCCAATTCTGGATTCAAGGCAGCATTTGATAAATCACATTGATAGCAATTGTTGAAGTAAATTCCTGTTGTTCCTTCTAATTCTACAGCTGTTGCACAGAATACAGCAGTACTAGCTGCTTGCTGCTAAATAAAGAATTTGCAACTATAAAATGTTTTAAATATAAATAAGTTTTTATGTAAAAAATAAGAAATAAACTGAACTTACTAGAGACTTTGTAAATGGTCTAACTAATGCAAATAAAAATCTGTAGAACCAAGAATGCCGGGATAAACCAGTTGAAACCATATTACCTGGATGGCAACTAAATACGCTTACTGTGGGCCATTGCTTTGCTAATTCTTGAGCAAATAAAATATTGCATAATTTTGAATTATTATATGATCCCATTGACCAATATTTATAAGGTGGAGGAGACAAAGTTAAAGGATGAAGATTTTCAACTGACTGAATAAATGAAAATCTGAATAAATAAAGTTTTATTAAATAAATAATGACATTAATATTTATCTTTTATATATAAATCTGCAATATTTACCTGTGCGACTCACTAGATACAATAACTACTCTAGCAACATTACGACAACTTTTCAAATTATTTTCTAAAAGTAATGTAAAATAAAATTGGGATAAATAATTAACTTGAAAAGTTGTTTCATATCCATCTTGTGTCAGTGTATAAGGAAGTGCAAAGACTCCAGCATTTAAAATGAGAATGTCAAGAGTTCTTTAAGAAAAATTAAAAAAGATAATTTACTAATTAATAATTAAATTTCAAACATTATGTTTCAGTTTTATGTTATACATATTAAGTTTAGATTAAAAAAACTTACGATACCTATATTTTTGTTTAATTTTTGCAGAAGCTTCGTGAACATTTTGTAAAGAGCATAAATCTAAATATAAAATATCATAAGATATATTATCTTTTTCTTTTAGAATTTTGTTAATAGCAGTTTGTGCTTTATCCAAATTTCTGCAAGCAAATATTACTGTACATCCATGTAAAGCTAATGATCTTGCTGTTTCGAATCCTAAATACATTTAATAAATAAAACAAAAAATTTTTAAATAACTTTACCTTTAACAAACATTAAAAAAATACTACCTATTCCTGAGTTAGCGCCTGTAACAAGTGCAACTTTATTTCTTAAATCTCTTCCATACAAAACTGATAAAGCAGTACTGGTGCCATCAAATCGCTGTCTGACTGGTTCAAATGGCTCTTTATATTCAATAGCAAAAGCTAATCTAGGATCAGTATATGTTGTAGTACAATTGACATGATCAATAAATAGAATTTTTCCATCATCTGTAATACGTCTTTCCCAACCATCTGGTAGTTTTCCTTCAACCATTTTTTTTTTACCAGTTTGTGGATGTGTCCACTGTGTATTTTTTGTATAATGACTACAAATTAGAATCAATTTATTTAATTAAAAGCAAAAAAATTCTTCATATCAAAATTTTCAGAAGGAACATACTCAACATAATAAACATTTCCATCAAGACTTGCCCGTTCCTCCCAACCGGGTGGTAGTTCATCTTCACTATCAGAATCATTTAAAATACCAACCATTTTAATTCATAAACAATAATTCTTTTTTTTTTTTAAATTATATAATTCATTCACTTTAATTTGTATTAATAAGAATAAAAAAGCAAAACTTTATAAAAAAGCTATTTTTTTAAAGTTATTAACTTTTTACTTTATATTTTTATGTTGATCCGGACAAACGGTAATATAATTTACAAGCAATTATGTAGTTCACAGTAATATCCATATATTTATTGCTTGATGATGAATATAAGATGTAATCCTGTTATGTAGTCAAATTTGATAATCTAAATTTTATATAAAACAATACCTCTGAAAAGAATTCGTGAATATTGATTTAAACCGTCATAAATCACTATTAAATCACTTATCACTTATCACTTATCACTTATGTCAATTGCCGATGCCTGCGCCAATCCAACTTGTCCTATCAGAGGTACTAGCTGGTGGTGGTAGGTGGTACTAGTTGTGCTACTGCTGTTAACTGCTAAGGTGCTGCCACTGCTGCGAATGCTGCTAAGCTAAACAATAGCAGACAATAGCTAAGTATATCAGAATATCAGCTGTTTGTTGTCTGTTGTCAAAGAACATAGACTGATTCTGATGTTGATAGCAGCTTAGCAGCTGATAGCAACTGATAGGTGCTTATAAAGATCTGTATAAATAAACGTTTACGTTAGTTGCTGGTTACTGCTGCTGATAGTGAAACGTGCTAAACCTGAACCTGAATGCTGATTGTTGGATCATATCTACATCGTGTCTCGTGACCTCGTAAAACATGATCGTGTTTCGTGATTAATACTTGTGATAGCAGGTGATAGTGAATAAAGTCAACAAGGTTATGTCATAATATAATAATATATAATATATAATAATATATAATATATATGCTGAAAACCAATTTTGATTGTTAGTACTAAGGAGGATATACTTCTTTGTGATAAAACTTTCTTCAAAGCAATAAAGAAAACAAAAAAAACGAAAGTTATGAGTTCTGAGCTTACGCCTTCTCAGTTCTCATTGCTTAGTCTCCTAATAGTGATGTTAATAAAATAACTATTTTCGGAGGCTGCAATCTGGTGCAATTAGAGGCCTAAAGAATAGTTTTTTTTATTTATTTTTTTTTTAATTGCATTTGCTTAGGTTTGTGTAAAAGGAATGGACAAGAGGAGTTGTATATCAGTGATATATAAGTGATAACCTGGTATAAGCTGGTATAAAGTATATGGTATACAACTGGATTTATACTGGATAGTATACTGGAATCTGGAGTCTGTCTGGATAGGACATGGGCTGGAATCTGGAGCTGCAGATAATCATTTATATGTTCATATAGATGCTTTATCAATTATTATATCATCTCTGAGTCATTTCCTGCATAGATGTCAACATAATTCAATGTATGTTTAATGCGCTGTGTTACAATTATAAAATGAATTCACTACTCATATAATCTGTAAATTGATTATATTTTTCAGATTATGTCAGCATTACCTTTAAATTGCTAGAAAGTATGATATAATAAATTTATAAAAAAGTGCAAATTAAATGAATGCAATTTATATATTTATATGTATTTGAACATTTTTACTTAAATAGTCAAAATGAATAATATTGAAATTGAGGATGTATATCACCATGATTTTACAACAGCTTCGGAATGGGAAGTTTTTATTGCCAGAGTAGAAGAAGTAATACATGGATGGAAACTTTCCCATGCCAAAAAAAATACTATTTTAGAAAAGGGAGATTTTCTTAATTTTTCATGGGAAGAAGAGCTGGAGAAGTTGAACTTTGCAGGTAAGTAAGATAGTCAATGTTATAAATATTTATTACACCTGTATATTTATTAAAATATAGATATTATTATATTTTATGTATATTATAATATAATTTATTTCTCTATTTAGATGTAGAATTTTTATTAAAACACTACAGGTTAAAAATAGAAGATGATAGGATTCATAAAAGTGGTAATTTATTATTAGATGATCAAGAAGATTCTTGGACTCAATCTCAAAAAGATATATTAAATTCGTCAAATGACTTTACTCAATTGGATCAAAATAATTTAGAGATAGTGAGATATTATGGTTTGAGAGAATTTTTATTGTTAGTACCGGCAAAACCAAGTTCAATTACAGATGAAACTAGAATAAAAATTTTATTAAGTTCATTGACTATAGCAATGAGTAATGCCCATTGGTAGGTCAAAAAAAATTTTTCAATTTGAATGCAATGAGTTTCAGTACTTTAATAAATAATAAAATTAAATTGTTAATGCAATAAGTTAAAATTTAATTTTTTGTATGCATATATGATTGTGTTAAGTAAGAATAATATTGTTTATTTTATTTTACAAATTATTTTAGAAAATATTACGTATAATTTAATATATGAAAATTGTATTTATTATTTCTAGTGAAGTGGCAGCATTTGTTCAAGTTCAGGAGCAATGGCAAAAGTTTTATCTTGGTGTAAATGTTGGCAAAGGGACAAGAATGCACTTGAACATGGTTCATTTAAAAAAAATTCCACCTCATTGTAGACACCTCACAGGCTTATTAACTTTATTTAAACAAAAAATTGGCGAAGGCTGTAGTGTAAGATTAGATCCAATACTGGTATCAGTAAGATTATCATACACTTTAAAAGACTGGACAAGTAGTACATGGACTCAAGAACCTCCAGATTTTGATTTTATGCAAGGTGAAACTGTAGGGGTTCATGAACTGGGAAAACTTCCCTTTGGAGCTACCTTTGATCCAATAAAGTAAGAAAAATATTACAATTAAAACGTAAAAAAATTCAAACGTTTTTATTTCATAAAATAAGTTCTGCTAACTTTTCTTATAATCTGAAATTTATTTATTTTTTAACAATTATAAATGTTTGGAATTGAATTTTTCAGAGAATTTCACTTATTTGTTAGTTGGCCTGAAATTTGTGAAAATGTTGTTGTTGATAGTGAAGGCTTTAGCGATCTTGAACCTTTATCTGCTCCAGAATGGTCTTTACAAGTGGAAATGGTTCCTTCCCCTGCCTGCTTACTTGGCGAATATCTATCAAATTTTTTACAAATGTGTAGTAATCCCAAAAGTTTAGTTGAATTGTTGGGTGACGGTGCTGCTTGCAATGATAATGATAGTCAGCTATTAAGTTCTGCATTTAATATACTCACAGAATCTAGAATACCTTCAATTTCGACAGTAGTCGGTAGAGCTGGGCCAAAATCACGCAAGAACATTGAAGGTCCCATTACCGAAGATGTTTTATTACCAATCCTTTATTTCTTATTCCCGGATAGTGAAGAAGTATCGGTATGCTTTACTTGCTTTACTTATTAGTTTTAAAATTTTTTAAATAATTTTTTTCAATCGATAATTTAGTAATAATACTAAAATCTTTTATTAATTTATTATTTTATTTTTATTTTATTATTTTATTTTATTTTATACAAAATAAAAAATAAAAATAAAATAAAAAATCATTTCAAATTCTTCCAATTTCTGTTTACGATTTAATTAAATCTTAAAATTTTATATTATATTAACATAATAATAAAGGATAGAAATCTGGATTATAATTAAGAACAAATCATAGATTTATTGTAAAAAAGATAAAAGTTATTTTAACCACTGACAAAAAATATTTTTTTACACTTACAAAAATACGTAAAAGAATCGTCGTTTCAAGCATTAACTTATAAATTAATTTTAGATTCTATTTCAAATTTAGTTAAATGATGTTGAAGTGATAAGCCTATGAGTAAATGACTATTATTTCGTACATTTTTACTTCTATAATATTCTAATTAATATGAAATAAATTGTAATCTGGCATAAATCCAAAACAGAGGCAAATGCCAGTACAAAAAAAAAAAAAAAATGCATACGTGGGCTTTAAGTATTCGTAACTGCAAGTGAATTCATTTACAGAGAGTACCGTATACAGAAAACAGTGGATACAATGTGGATGACGATCAATGGAGAGGCATTAAAACGTGCGCTATCGACGGCCTGGTTTGGCGCCTAGCCATCGTAGCCGCCCATTGCGCCTACAACTTGGGCGGCCAGCAAGCTCTTGCCCAACTCTGGCACGAATTCGTGCAGGAGGTGAGGTTTCGATGGGAAAAATGCATTTTACTGCCGGGGTAAGTAAATAATCTGGACTTATATTTCTAATACGCGTTAAAAACGAGACTTTTTGAAAAATATTACAAAATATATTGCAATTTTATCGCTTTACGTCGCTTGCATCGACGATATATATATATATATATATATATATATATATATATATATATATATATATATATATACACATATGTAATTATTCCTTATATACAGAAGTAACCAAATGAATACTATATCATAGAGCGTGTTATTGCTTATTTACTGTAAAGTAAAATAATAATAAAAAAAATATATCCTATTGTACAGAGTTTCGTCTAAATATTAATGTAATGTCATAGAATTCGAAGCGAAGTTTTGTTAGAATTCTCTCACGCACTGTACTCGTAGTCTTTGGATGTTTCTAAATACACAACGTATGTCTCCAGGTACTTTTAAACCAAATTTACAGAGCACGTCTTTATTTATACACCGAACTAAGGGAGCCATATGCTTCAAGTAGCATAATAATAAAGCGCAAATCAACTTATGTTAATGTTCGACCGTTTGAATGAAGTCGGTGTTGTTACGGAGATTTTAAAAATTGTGAGATTAATATCTATATGGATCGTTCAATGACTTCCGCGGACGAACTTAGAACTTAAATATTATTCGAACGTGTCGATATTTTATGTAAACGCATAATTTTTTTTTTTTTTTTTACTCGCTTCAATTACCTTATTGCATATTTACTTGTATTAGATTTGCTTGACGCATTGACATAAGAATGAGCTGTACATCAACGATAAAATGAACCTGTCCGAACTAAATAACGATATTTAATTAAAGTAGCCGAATGTCAAATTGATCGTAAATCTCATCTTGTGCAGTATTAACAAAATAATTCGTTTCGCGGACGCTCGCTGAGTGTATATATATATATCGGCCGCTTTCAATTTTTCAATATTGCCTCGTCGATTGCCGTATTCGTTGAATTTCAGAATTTTTGTTCGCGCGCGCGCGCGCGCGTACTCTCATTATGCACCGACGTCGATGAAAGATGAATGCTTGAGAGAAAAAAAAACAATGCCGTTTCTTAAATTATTATCATTATATATATTAAAGAGTTCCTTATCTATATATGAATAAGATTTGCATACAGTTCTTAGAGAACCTTAATTTTTATTTTTTTCCTCCTAAAAACGCTTCTTCTATATATATATATATATATATATATATATATATATATATATATATATATATATATACGCCTTCGCATCCCGTATTTATATAGCTTTTGTAACGATGAATTCACGCTCTTTGGAAGAAGCGATGCGACCGGTCGAATTCGAGTCGTCGGGGTACATTAATGTGTGTGTGTGTGTGTGTGTGTGTGTGTTTTTGTTTTGTATATATAACATATATGTATATATAACATACATATGTATATATATATATATATCTATATTATTATAATAGCGCTCAGAGCGGCACGAGCCCGCCCCTCGTCGTCGGGTTGCGCGCCATGTAAATGTCCATGTCGTGGTCCGTCCAGTTGCTCTCCTCGTAGTTGTTCAGCGTGTGGGTGGACTCGGCGAGGCTGTAGCGGCTGCCCGGCCTCGGCAGGCTCGGCTCCATCACCCGGTTGCGCGAGCGCGGCCGCTGACGGCGGGCGCTGTTCTGCGCCTGATGGGGCCCAAGCTGGACCCCGGGCGGGAAGCCGTTGCGGACCATTCGCTCGGACGGCGCCGCCAGCGACTGTCTCGAGTGGCGTAGTTCTGAAAAGAGGGTTGTCCTTGTTGTTATTGTCGTGTTTTTTTTTTTTTTTTTTTTTTTTTTTTTTGCATTAACGAAAGATGGTTAAAAAAAAAATTATCATAGTTAATTTATTCGAAAGACAGGTGAGAAATTGAAGGAATGTGCATATAAGTATATACACGCGGTCTCGTATAGTATCGCAGGTCGTTCTGTGTAATTGAATACTCTGGTTATAACGGCCGTAAGCAGTTTGCACAATTCTCGGTCATTGCCATGTTACCCATGATATATGTATTTATATACATATACATACATGAACGCGTACTCGGTTTGGTTTGATAAATGTTTAGCTTTAAAGTTTGACGTGCTTGATGTATATATATATATATATACTTCGTTGCTTTGTTTTAATATTAATAAATGCTAAAACATTCGATTTTTTTTTATAACTCTTACTTAATTCTACTGTAGATATATACTTTCACTTTCTTTTTTATAGGCATCTTATAAAAGAGTTTCTTTAACAATAAATGGAGTAAGATATACGGGCCGTTATTAATATGTTGTTCGGTTCGAATGTTAAGTTATTCATTGATATTGTTTAGGGGACGGATTTTACTCGCGGCGAATAAAACGGCTCATTGTTTTCAAAACTGAAAAATGGAGATGATTAAATTAACGATGACCACGAAAATTTGCAACAGCCGAATTAATTAATATTAAATATGCATATTTAAGATAGCTGAGCCAGTGGCAGATATAACTTGGTATAGGATTTTAATTTATTTCGCATTAAAAGTATACATGAAAAATAATGTTTTAAAGAAGCTTTTTGTTGTTTTTATAAAAAACGTATTGTCTATAAAAAATCTTTTATATTTAACGGAATAAATAATGGTAATATTAATATAAAATAAAATTTGTTGATCTAATTGAACAGAGAATGACGTTTAATATTCATGAATTCTATCGTATGTTATATAGCCACGGTATAAAACGTTTTAATTTCTTTAGAATACTTTGCTTCGTTTTAAAATACTACATATTATATCGAGAATGTTATTTCTAGTAAATTTTCTATTAATACGTTGAACTATAATAAGTTAAATAACCAGACCTACAAACTGCGAAGTAAGGAAAATGGTACGTTTTATAGTTTGATAATCGAAGAAGGAATGCGCAGCAAGAATCAGGACATCGTTCTAGATAACTAATTTAGAAATAGAAAAACAAAAATAATGAAACTAATTTTCTCGTCCGCCCTCCCCCCCTTCAGGAATTAGAATTTGTGTTTAGATTCAGTCTCAATTATTTCGAGAGAGAGAAAAATTTACATAAATGAAATCGCGATCAAAGAATCACATTATACATTCTTACGTAATAAAGGCTTTAAAGCAGAGCACCCGTATAAAAATTGACGAAATTTCCGATAGTCACGCTTACCTTCTTCGATATTTTGCTTTTAACCGCAGAGCGAGAGCGTTTATATGTTATTTTCATTGCGCATTCGTCGAAAGTCGAATAAACAACACAATACAAACCCAGAATATACAACAATGTTATCCATCAAGCGGTATACTTTTATCCGCGACATTTTCCAAAAATATTATCACTCAACTACCTCGCGGCGCGACCGCCTGAATGTCTCTGCCGCGTCATCGTTACATATATATATATATATATGTATATTTCTCTACGAGAAAGACACAAAGGCGCGCGCGAGATATATATTTATCTATATACGTACCGGCTCTGCCGCCCAGTCCGACGAGGCTCGAGCCGAGCGAGGCCCCCGGGAAGTAGTGGCCGCGGCCGTGTCCCGGCCCGCCCGGGCCCTGCGGGCCGCCCTCATCCAGGCACGAGGCCCGCGTCACCGAGCCCTGCCGCTCCGCCGGGAATATCCGCGGCCTCGGTATGCTGCGCGTGCTGTACGCCGACAGCTGGTCCCACTCCTTCTGCATGCTGTAAGCGCTGAGGGAGGCCTGGGTGCCGGGCAGCGGCCCGCCAAGCGCCCCGGGGCTCGGGGTCGGCGCCACCAGGCTCGAGCAGCAGTTAACGGGGAGGCCGGCGATCGGCAGCTTGCCCGGCTCCTGGTGATGGAGGGTGCGTAGCTTGCGGGAGCTGGCGCGCCTGCGGCGCCGGTTGGCCAGCAGGAATACGATCACGGCGACGACGATGGTCGCGCAGATGGCGGCGCTCGCCGCGATCGTGATGCGGTCCATGTTCGAGGTGGGCGAGCCCTCGGTGCGGACCTCCCGGCACTGGGCGTAGGGGACGGCGGCCGGGCTCGGGTTCGGCGCCTCGTCCGCGCCCACCACGCACACGATTATGCACTCCTGGAAGGTGGCGGGGGACCTCGTTGTTTATTTATCGTCGTTATTAATATTATTATTAGTATTATTGTTATTATTGGTTCTTTCGTTGCCCGCAGCCGGTCCTTGGAGAAAGATGGCCGGCAGCCGGGGGAGAGGAGAGAAAATACGCGGCCCTGAGAAAAGTAATGACGAGGCTCTATTCGTATAGGCGTTGCCCATGCCCATTGGAAGAGAGAAAATAAATAACACGGGCATTTCAAGTCGGTGTATCGTAAAAGCGATTTGGAATCGTGCAGAACGAGTACAGTTTGACATTTGCGAAATCCTTTTTAATTCCTATACGATTCTTCGAGCGAGGCGCGAAAGCCTCGCGTTTCGAACGCCACGTACTGTGACGGTCGAATTCGCGGGACAATGTACGAGAGCCACTGTAGCGTCCACGAAGGAGCTCCGCGGCACGGCGGAGAGGAGTGTGAAATGATAAAAGTGCAAGGTTGAACCGTCGAACTGAATATGTAAAAAAACTGCAGTTGATCCGGCATCTTTGCTTCTCGTTATAGATTACAGTTCAGCTCGAAGGGCCATTTACTCGGCGAAAGCATTACGCTACCCTCGTTAAAGAATCGTTTGCAAAACGTTGGAAATGAACGCGATTGTATTCGCGAAAAGAAACAAAAAAAAAAACAAAAAAAAACAAAAACAACAACAACAACAACAGTCGTTTTAATCTATTTGAAGTTATGCGCTCGATGCCGCGCAGAAAGAATCAAAATACTTTTGAGGCGTTTTCAAATCAATTTCTAAACAATTGGAATTCAATTTCAAAATTGAAATCGCTTTGACTCCCATTGTTCGAGCGCGTAAGCCCCTCCGTTCGGTGAATTGATTACAAAGGCGCGCGACTACGTGATATATAAACTCGGTTTCTCCGAGCTTTTTGAAAAAAAAAACCACATAATAATAATAATAATAATAATAAATAAAATAAACATACCGCGCCTTCCGTCGCTCTTACATAAAGAAAGTCCGCGTCTGCGCGCGCGTATTTTAAAGAACAAAAAAAGTCGTAAAGAAAAGCTGTTAGCGGATGCCGGCGATCATTTAAATTCAAACCGTATAAATCTTCATACGTAGCTGCTTCCCATGCAGCTTTTTTGAATAAATGGACATTTGCGTATAAAAAAAAAAAAGAAAAGAAAAAGAAGAATGTGGAAACCGATCCTAAAAGTTATCAAGATCAATAAAGTACTTTGATAGAGTTTTAAGAAAGCCATTAAAGTCAATCGATCGGCTTATCGTTCTCCAAACAATTTACATAAAATCCCATTGTGAATAACTTTCGAGAAAATTTCACATCGTGCCCCAATCGTTTTTTATTACGGATGTTCTAAAGTTATTAATATAAATAGTTGTAGATAAATATATATTGTGTGTGTTTGTGTGTGTGTGTGTGTGTGTGTAGAGAGAGAGAGAGAGAGAGAGAGAGAGAGAGAATGCATCTAATGACTGCTTTAACTACGTTGCGGCTTTGAAAAATTGGGCAATTATTGAAGTTTTTCTTTATACGATTGTATCTTCATCTGGCTAGTTAAGATACCGATCTATATAGGATTTCGAGTGATGCCAAATAAATGACTGGTCGTTAAAATGATTAATTAGAGCAGAATTTCGGGATTGTTATGAAAAACAGGGAGCAACCGGGGAGTTTAAAACGAATAACGTTCGTAGAAAGTCGAAGATTATTTTATGAGAAGAAGAAAACTTGACCGTCTATATATATATATCTGCATTGTAATCGAGCGCGACTTATAACGCATACGCACCTGCGAGGGCACGTTCTTGATCTTGAACTCGCGCTCGCTGTTCTCCAGCGGCGGTCCCGACTTGAACGCCGACTCGCCGAACAGCCGATAAATGACCCTGAAGCCGAGGGCGAGGGAATCGCTGTCCCAGCGTATGATCACCGAGCTGTCCTGCCTGAGCACGTCCTTGACGGCGATCTCGCCCCGGTCCTGGGGCTTGCTCTTGTAGAGGGGCGAGCCGTGGACGAGGGGCGGCCTCGGCGCCATGCTCGAGCGCGTCGCGAACACGTTGGCCGGTGGCCTCCTCGTGCTGCTGCCGCCGCCGCCGCCGCCGCTGCCGCTGCTGCTGGGCAGGCTGAGGGTCGTCGGCGTGTGGGTGGCGACGACGGAGCTGCTCGAGCTCGTGCTCGTCTCGAGGTAGCCGGGGCCGGGCGGCCGATTCGGACTGGTGCTCGGGTGGCGGACGACGGGGCCGGGGCTCGGCCGAGGCTGGGGCTGAGGGTGAGGCTGCGGCTGCTGCTGCTGCTGCTGCGAGTTCTCCAGGGCCTCGAGAATGGCGCCGGTCGGCTCGACGCTCTCGACCGTGCCGATGCCCACGATTTCCGGCTGTCTCTCGCAGCTCATCTCTGCAAAGGCGGCGTTGAGTTGTTTTTTTTTTTTTTTTTTTTTTTTTTTTGACACGCACGTGTATTAATGCGGGTATATGTAATTATATGGACGTTGTGGTATTTTTCTGCCCCCTCCCTCTTTATTGTATTTTACTATAACAAAATGCTCGCGTTTCTGTAATTACGATGCAGAATAATATTGGATCGGGCGTTTAAATTGTTTATTATTTTCCGTGATAAGCGTAAGGGAAGTGCACTTTGTAAAAATTCATCGATTCTGCTTTCTAAATGAAAATGGTTCGTTCGACTGAATATACATATATATTTACCATATAAAGTGAATTTCCAAACTGCAAGCGAAAACAATACGGGCTGACTTATAGATATATATATATAGTTTTCTGAGAAATGTTCATAAAAGATTTGAAATTATAAAGATGTTATTGGCCTATGGCATATGTAAATCGGAAGTTGTAAATTTTAATTTATGAAAAGTTATATGGACTTTCGCTTGTTCCTATAAAACGAAAGTGTAGTAATAAGATTTTTTTTTACAATATAATAGGCCGCTGCTATTAGGAAATTCCTCTCATGGTCGTCGTGGGCTGCGTTGCAGATTTTACGTGAAAAAATTTTAATATATCGATGATTCAGAATTATCATTTTGTCATATTGCGTGAAATCTATAGATAATGCATTATTAATAGATTTTATATATACATATGTATAATGCTCCAAGCTATTTTTAACTATTATAGCGCGACGTCATTGTTAAAATAAGCTTTGCAAATGAGGATATATCCAGCATGAAATATGCTTGAGATATATATATATATGAATATTGCATAAAAATCGAAAACTTGCCATACCCAATCCTGCCATTGAGTAACATTTATTACGAAATGCAATTCAGCATCCCAAACGAATTTTCCGTTCATACCTTAAAATGGTACAGATGAATACGCCAGTTACAATGGATACTTTGGTTAATTTTGGTAATAAAAGGGGAAAAAATATTTAAAAATTCAAGTCTACCCGCGTTACATCCACGAACGATCTCGTACGGGGGATAAGCGTGAAATTCGACTGTCACCGCATCACGTATGTATGTATATATATATATATATATATAGCACACACAGTCACTCACCCTCGGGCTTGATCGTGTAGAAGTTGCGGTCCTGCAGCCTCTGCGGACTGCCGCAGAACTGCGGCTTGCTCTCGCGGCTCGTCACCTGCAGGTCCCTCGTGCGTATCCACTCGACGATCCAGCGCAGCTTGCAGTCGCAGACGAGGAAGCGGCCGCCGAGGCTGAGGCCGCGCAGCGTGCCGTTAAGACCGAGGAAGGCCTCCTCGGGCACCGATGATATGGGATTGCCGTCTATCGCCAGGAGGGTGATGGACGGATTTCCCTCGAAGGCGCGTACCGGTAACTCGGTCATCAGATTGAAGCCGATGTCCAGTACCTAATGTTTTTGCCATTTTATATATATATATATATATATATATATATATATATATATATATATATATAATTGGATATTGGAGAAGTATACGTCGCATCATTGGTAATTTGATAGGGATTATTTGTTTGTTTAGTTTCTTTAAAACTGAGATTACAACTTTAAGTTTTTAACAAAAAAGATTCTGCATTTGGAATTGATATTGTCCCAGCTTTCGAATTTTTAACCGTGCGGTAAAAAAACCCGATAGAAGTCGAAAGATTTTATGGATTAAGAATTCGCCAAGTTTCTAAATCTTAATCAAACCGGTGTCACGTATCTGTTTAGGATAATTAAAAATGCTCGATCGAAAGATCAATTATGAAATACCGTATAGAAATTAATAATGAATAGAAACATGTTTGACCAGTTTTTTTCTTCATCAGTTTTCCTCCAATGTTTGATCAATAATTTTGGACGTTCACCAATTCTCATTGCCTTTCGATTATTATGGAATTAGTTCAATGCTATCGTTGCTTTATTCCATTTTAGCGAAAATATACCGAATATTCTTTCAGCATTTTTGATCGAGTATTGTTTCAGTCGTTAAAGCTGGCCAATGTTCGGTAGTCCGAGGTATTAAAAATGTTAAGATCTAGTCTACCAGCGAGATTCCAACTCAAATTGTTAAAAGAAAATGCTTCCCGACAAGAGATGAATTCGCGCTGCATACTATTTAAAATGTTCATTCGGAATCGCCTCCGTTCAAAATCCGAATTTGATCGAGCCTTGCACTCGGCCGTCGAAATGTTTAGGATGGTGTTAATAAACGTGCAATTAATTGAATGGCTCCGAGGATATAACGCTGTAAGTCGGACTCTTTATCAGAGCGTTAAAAAGGAAAGAACGCGCGTTCTCGTTAAATCCTTAATACGCCGCAATTAAAATTAATTCGAGCAACTCCGTTCCTGCCCCCTTCCCACCCGGCCCAATCTACATATAGCGTGCGTTTAATAGTATTTAGTTCAGATGTAGGATAAATTTATGACGCGTGCGCTGAAAAATCATTAAAAGTCGATATGAAACGCTAAACGCCGCTGTTCGTCTATGTTCGCGGTGTTTTTTTTACACGTTGAATAATAATAAATCAAGGGCGTCCAACCGATCTCGGATCGTGCCACTTTAGAACGTGAAAAATTGCTGCTCCTAGAATTTTTACTCGTAACAATTCAATTTATAATCTTTATTCTCGATATTTGTCCAATACATAGAAGATGTATGGGACTTACTTATTGTATTTTGTATTACATATACGTATGCCATTTTGTTGGTTTTGTTAAATATACTAAATTACCGAGCTGATGTCCATGTCTTGATTTAAATCATAGATGTCGTCAAATTTTCAATTATTTTGTCGATGACAAATGTCGACATTACATTTATTAAATAGCGTCAGAGGATGAAAAAATGTTCTTCAATTGTAAAATATATAGAAATCCGTGAATATAAAAGAATCGATTGAAGAATTGAATTTTCTAACGTATATAACTCCTAGGTTATTGCGAGAGAAAAGATATCTTGAAAGGCAATGTTTTTTTTTTTGTTATTGTTGCAAATTTGTGTTCATCTGCCAGAACGCCTAGATTGAAGAACTATTACTAAAAGTGGAGACCTCCGCGTCCTTGACTGATATAATCGTCAAGAAAGAAACTACAAAGTCTCGTCTTTTTTTTTTTTTCGTCAACTGATCTTACGTATTTGGTAAAATCAACGTATTGATGTCAACGAGGATTTGATAGAATGCCAATTAATTGCCTTAATTCTTATAGAGTGAATTGGCTTTTAAAAAATATTTATTTCTCTACTTTAGAAGTGTGGAAGAAAACGTTTGCCGAAGCGTTATTGCCGTTGAGTAAGTGCGACGTATATTTATACAGCTAGTAATATATCTTAACAGCACTAAAACTCTCCATTTATAATGAGAAAAAGAAAGTTGAGGTTACGTTCGGAATTAAAATTGTGCTTGTGTCGACCGTTGTGAACTCAATTAACAAATATTTTTTTCCGTCTTGATGTCTTTATAAAATAATATAATTATAATTATGTAACGACAATAGGACTGTCCTTGTTCATAATCGGTCCCGTAGAATCTCAAATAAAAACAACTACTATTAAAAAGTAAATTGCTATTCTTGAGCAAAGGATAATTTGACTGCAACGACCGCCTCGATCTGATTCGTTCAACGTTTCGAACCGCTTCGACTCATCATCGGGGATCGTTCTTTTATTTCAGATTGTAGAGGGGCTGATTATAAACAAGGACAGTCCTATTGTCGTTATATAATTATAATTATATTATGTTAAAACCGTAAGGCCAATATAGAAATATTTGTTAATGAAGTTACGTTGTTACTGCTTTTATTTAGTATATAATCCATCTGAGCTAAAATAGAAAATCAATATTAAATTCCAAAATTAGATTTAATTATCTTAGTTAAGACAGCACTTAGATCACTATTTGGCCATTCCCTTCATATCCATATAAATTAGTCCAACATCTCGAGTATGATTTAGTTTTCTTTTAATTTTGTTATAATTTTATTATAGATGTATTATGTTTATGCAGAAATAAAAAATAATTTCCGATATTTTTAAAATTACGTTGAAGAAGCGTAAAAATAGTTGAGGCTGCATTATCAATTGTGCCAGTTAAATCATTCTCGAGATTACATAGACTCGTTACGAACCGTTTGGAATTTAATTTCGCCTTGCATCTTTCACGAGCGCTTATCACAATGGATAAAATAAACCTTACTGCATATGAAAACCGAAATGCTCGTTATAAAAGGAGTATATAAATACGAATGAGATGCGAACAAACCTTCAATTCGTGCAGGCTGGCTATCGCGCTGGTCGGGAACTCCGGTATCAGATTGTTGAGCAGACTGAGGGAGCTCAGCGTCGAGCTCACGCCCGCGAAGGCATCGGCGCCGATCGCTTGTATCAGGTTCCGCTCGAGGTTCAGCCCGGTGAGGGAGCCGAGGCCCTGGAATCCCCCGGGCCCGCCCAGCTCCCTGATGCTGTTCTGCGACATGTCGAGGAAGGCGAGGGTCTCGAGGCCCCTCAGGGCCTCGGGCAGCCGCCTCTGCTTCGTCCCCATCAGATTGAGATTCTTGAGGGTGGCCTCGAGGCCGCGAAAGCTGCCCGACTCGAGGCCGAGCTCCCCGTTGCCGGCGAGCTTCAGGGTGACCAGCCTGTGGCCGTCGAACGCGCTCTCGGGCACGCGGCCGATCCGATTGCGCGACAGGTCGAGGACGGTGAGGTTGCGCAGGCCGGCGAGGGCCTCGCGCGGCACCTCGACGAGCTCGTTGTCGCGCAGGTTCAGGCTGCGCAGGCTCGACTCCTGCCCGGCGAGGGACTGGGCCTCGAGGCCGCGCAGCCTGCAGCCGCTCAGCTGGAGATTGGCGATGCGAAAGCCGGCGAATGAGCCGTTGCGCAGCAGGCCGATCGTGCTGTTGTTCACGTAGAGGAGGTCGACGCGCGCCTGGCCCTGGGCGAAGCGGCGCAGACCGGACAGGAGCTGGCCGAAGTCGACGGCGTCGCACTGGACGGAGAGCTCGCGGGCGAGATTGTAGTCGCAGGTGCAGGAGCTCTCGAGCTCGGTGAGGGCCTGGGCGGACCAGGGGCAGGGCGAGCTCGAGCGGCTCGGGCGGGCCAGCTGCGCCAGCAGCAGGGCCGACAGCAGCAGGGCGCACGCTGCTCCTGTTGGAGGAGGGATTGGCGGATCAGTCGATTAGCATTGTAAATTGCGTCTTTAGATGTTTGGCTAGATAATTATATAATGGTATGTGTGATTTTCTTTCCAGCACTCCGAGATCGAATGAGTGGATCTTTAAATTTACTCTTTGTGAATAGATTTACTGGAGTTCGATACGCAATTTATCAATAAATGAATCTACGCTTGCGTTTGCAAGTAATTCTCAAATTATTAGTGCATTTTGAACTTTTTTTGTATATGTTAAGAATTTTAGTAACCACGTGCGAGTCAAACTATTGACCACTAGGTGGCCACCTTTAGAATATTGTGGCAATTTATTAGAATCTTATGGCTTCTTTAGAATATTATGTCACAGTAATCATCCTCAATTATTCATAATCCAGACACTTAATTCAACTGACATATCAAATTTTAATTAGATTAATATCCTTTGCCTCCATTATTTTGTAGATGTCTTTTGTTCTACATCTGATACTGAGCTTATGGATATATCTCGGGAATAGTTAATTGTTCTAGATTCTTCTATTTATAATTCTATATTTATTCACTCAGTGGACTTTTCGACTAATGAGATATAAAAATACATATTTATTGTCTTTCATAAAGGAACATGAACCTTTTACATAGGCGAATATAAAATTTAAATAAATGGCTATAACTCATTCGCTTATAGAGAGAAAGAAATTTAAAAGGCCGCATTTTCTGAAAAATTGAAATTGTACGTAAAATTAATATTTTCATCCATAATTTTATTTTAACAATAGCCTAACTAATGAATTATAAATTACATATAATCGTTCTGCTAGGTTCTTCTAAAGAAAGTTTTATAAAATTTTTTAAATTCTAAAACAGAAATTTAAAAAGCTATTGTATTACACATTGCTATAGTATTACAAGCCATCTGGTGGACTCATCAATAAGATGACAGGTGATATAAACTAGGATATACAGCGATAGATCAATGTCAATGTTGCAATTTTCATATGAATTAAACTTTAAAATTTATCTTGCGAAAAAAGTTAAATAATTTTAAAAAAAAATTTGAAATAAATTTAATTTTGTTATAAACTGATATTAAAAATAAAATGTTATGGCACTGATTGCTAAATATGTACAACGTACATGCAACATTAGGTTACTACGTATTTCATACTCATAAACCAAGCAGGTGGCTTATAGGGGGGGGGGACGTACAATATTATAGTTTTTCGATTTGCATTACAAAATTCAGTACGAAATGTTGTTTGCGTATAGTAGAACGGGTAGATCCAGTCTTATAAGTTGTGAAAACTGTATATCCAGGCTATTTTTCATCAAAAACTTGTGATTAGTTCTGTGACAAAATTGCACATTTTAAATCTCGAATACTGCGGCTCAAGCGTCGATATTACAACTCGACTGGTAGAATTATAAAAGTAAAATATTCGATGTGACAAAAATATTTATTCCATGCGGTATAAATTTATGCAACCGGGCTAAATCGTCGCCGATATCGTCAGTCGAATTCAGCGCTCGTTTCCGCTATTCGAGCGTATTTCAGCCTTATCTGTTTGCATTGATTATGTTAATAGCCGGCTAAGAATTGAAAATAAATAATGAGTTTAAAAGAAGCACGAAGAGAGAGAGAGGGGGAAAAAAAAATTTAACGAATGTTTAACCGAGTGTCAGTTGGACTTCTGACCTTTTTAATTGTATATTCCAAGGCTGACGGACAATTCTCGCAAGATTTTCTTTCCTTAAAAATTTTATACGGCCTTTTTTTTCTTCCAAGAGAAAAGGAAGACTTTGATGTAACATTTTAAAAACCGTTATTTGATTGCGGATTAATATATGCTATATTATATATAGTTATGCGTGCATATATATATAAATTAGTTCAAGCATCTGACAGAGTTATTTAAATTTTTTATTTCATCCTATATGAAATACAGCCTCTTGATGCAGACTTGATAAGGTAGTCGCCAATGCATTATTTATGAAATAAACCAGAACTTATATTAGTACAGAACTAGATCATATTAATTTCATCACATATACTGATTTTGTTTTTTATTTTTGAATATTATTCGTTTCTTTTTTTTTTAATATGAACGTACGTTAGTGGGTCACAAATATTTACCCCAATCTTACTTCTCGACGTTATTCCGGGATAATTTATCGATATCAAACTTATCAGCGGAAAAATTAAAACCGTTATAAATTACCATAGTCCCGTAAAAAATAGCAATTGTTTTTTGTTTAATCAAACAGAAAATGTTACATCTTTTCTAATGCGAATCTCTATGTTACGTTCTTTATATATATATAGAACAGAGTGTCGCAGTGACCCCTCGGCGTGCGCACTGACTCATTTGATCGGTGCGCGTCAGCTCGGAATGACACCCGCTCGAGGTGGGTAGTGGATACATAATAGATATAATAAGATATGCGAGAAATGCGGTATTTAGTTCGTTATAAAACTTTAACTTACACACATATATATATATATATACATAGATAAATGCATATATCTAAACCGGCAACTATAAAATAGCCTGGAGGAAGGAACCACCGCGTTTGAATTTCACATTCCTATCTTGCCCCCCTCCCTCCCTTTGCGCGCAATTGCTCGACACACACACACACACACACACACACGACTTTCGATATATATGGACGCACCGTTGGCGCATATACCTGCATCCCCTGTGGAGGGACCGCGTGCGCGCGCAATTAGTGCGAGTCCGTCGCGGCGTCTATCTTATGCACACGCATGCAGGTTTCTATATATATGTTACAGCAGCAGCTCGCGCGAGAGTACCATCGGCGCGGCGCGGCGGGTCCGCGGCCCATATAATCTCGCGGGACTCGGAACACTTGCTAACGCGGACAGTTTGCCCATTAGCGCCGGCTCTTGCCCCTCTCTAGTTTACTATATATATATATGTACACACACACGCATATACATACATACATATATATGTGTGTGTATTCTTGTTCTGGCACGACGCGCGCCGCGGTCGCGTGCAGCAAGTTGCGCCGATCTCGAAATTTTTATTTATATAATACCATGGTATACGCTCACATTCATGGAATACTTATACACATATACACATACACTCACACTCACGCACGCTCATGCACACACACACACACACACACAGCGCATATATATGAATATATGTACTGTGCATTTACAGCTGCCTGCATCCACGCACTGCTAAAAACCGCCGTTCTTCCGCGGATACGCGCACGCATCGGGATTATCCCTCGACCACCTTTTAAAATACTTCCCCGATATATTACTTATACGGATGCAGGCGAGGAATTACGGCTTATTTTGCCGTCCGCTTATAATTGCCAACTCGGCGTTGCGATTTTTCCGCTTCCGCAACTCGTAAAATTGCCGCGTAAACATCGACACCTTAGGCCAAGCGCAATGCGCCGTGCACGAATCGAGCGCTGAAATATGAGCTGCGCGATGCCCAATTTCAATTATCAACGAAAAAAAAAAAAAAAAAATAATAATAATTCCATCCGCGGATTTTTCAATTAGGTAATCGGTTTCCAATCAAGCTTTCGATTTGCAAATATCCCGTATTCGTTAAGAGTGATAATTTCAATCTGCACGAGTCGTTTTTGCTTTCACATCCGATTCGAGATAGAAATGTTTTTCGTTACAAGTCGAGACTTCCGATCGTCTTCGTGCGAAAATTTTTTGCTGTAATCGATTTCGCTCGCAATTGGCATTGACAGCGATCCGAGTTGGATTATTCTGCGTTTAAAAACTCGAATTGGAATCGGCATGGGACGGGTAGAAAAATTGAAACTGGGAACTCTTGGCTGGAATTTTCGTTTATCCAAAAAAAAAAAAAAAAAACGATCCTCGAAACGTCTCCCTTAAAAATCTTCATAAGAATCTTTCAAACCACGCCTGAAATCGCGTTCGTCGAAAAATTGGAATTCGTATCGTCCGCGTTCGAAATCCTTTGAGTTGGCCATAGGTAGCACAGCATTAATAGTCTCTCGGTCGACGACGAGCAGCACGCGTTGGCGGGCCCGAACGTACAACTATTAAACTCGATGCTTGGAAAAGAAGAAGAAGAAGAAGAAGAAGAAGAAGCGAAAAGTGGGGCCTGGCGACCTAACGATCGGACGACACCGCAGCGCCTATGGCGGGAGGAAGGGTTCGCTCGAACGACTCGATGCAGGCGAGCGGCATACAGATATAAGCGGGAAAAGCGCGACTCGAGGAAGTTGTTAGCGCAGGATCTCTCTCTCTCTCTCTCTCTCTCTCTCTCTCTTCGTTTCTCTCACCCTTCCTTTATTTATATACCCACCTAGTCGGAGGGAAAAAGATCGACGCAATATCGCGAGACGTTTGGAAATCGACCGGGCGGGAAGCTGGAGGGAGGCAGGGATCGAGGGAAGGAGGCAATCAGTGAGAAATCAGCGGGTCCGAGTTCTCGCGCGCTCGCCAGACTGTACCGGGCCCGCGATGCGGCGCTTGAGCCAATCTATATATATATATATATTGTACATACACGTACCCGTGCCATAAGTGTCGGCCCCGCACGTGCTCCGTGGAATTTCAGCCTTTCACTTTCGCGGGTTCTTATATACATACACACACACACACACACACACACACACATACCTGTGTAAATAATACGTATGACTCCCTTGGCGACGGCAGCGGCTATGCAGCCGTACACGTAGCCCGCGGAGAGCTCTGTCGCTGTGTATCTTACCCCCCCCTACCCTTACCCCCTTGTCCCTCGCGCGAATCGAAAATCCGCGTTCTGCGTGGAAAATGCGCTCGCGGGAAGTCGACGTTCACCGCGGGCGCGCGCGCGCGCACGTGCGGGCTACTCGGAGGCACCCCCGGGGCTATGCATTATATACGGATTATATTACGTATATAGATATGCACGGACGTGGGCACGCTCGGTTCTTTGATTTTTTTTTTGTTTTTTTTTTTGTTTTGTTTTGTTTTGTTTTGTTTTTTTTCTTTTTTTTGATGAATCGCCGCCGCCCGTACAATGCGCTATCGCTGCGGGTATGCCGCGCGAGTCGGCGGGAGGAAGAAAGGGCTCCTGTCTTTACGCCTCGTAATAGAGGCGAGATACGGCCCGCCTTTGCGCAATAAGCGCGCGCGGCGCGATTACGAATTTTCATCCACGTTACTCAGTGTACAATGCCGATGGAATACCTGTAACGGGCACAACGCCGCGTGCATTATACGCATTTTATATAAAAACGACGGCATCGGGAATTGTCGCGGATGCTCAAAGGATTTTCTATGGGAACGCGTTTAATATACATATATACATGTATACAAGCGCGCTTGATGCAACCGCGGCGCGTATACAATTGCAGAGGAGGTTGCCGAGCTCCGCGGGCTTTGGGGATAGTGTGTCGCGCGTGCGCGCTATGCTAATAATGCGTCGAAGCGCAAAATACATTTAAGTAACCACGCTAGGAACGTACCTCTGTATATATATATATATATATATATATATATATATATATACACACAATATGCCTATAATATATATTTGTAAGTATAGGATAATCTCGTGTATTCGGATGGCGAAATTCACTATGCATAATTGTAAAAAAAATGAAAGAAACAATTTACAATTCCGACTTGTTATATATATATATTGAACATTTTCACAAGTATATGCATATGCTCCCGCGCGTGCATGCGTACAGAAATAAAAACAATGGGCATTTTGTAAACTTGATAAATACAACTGGAGGAGAAAGAAACGGCTCACATATTATTATATGTGTTACACGCGTCTGTGCACTTGATCGGCGCGCGTTGCTGCGTTCCGTATGCTCGAAAACCTGATGGTCATATACGTGCGTGTATATATATACACACACACATATGCATAGATTTTACGAGCCAAGTACTGTATATGACGCTGCAAAAGTTGAGCCACCCGGCGGCGGCAACGGCGGCAGCAACAGCAGCAGCAAAAGAAGAAGGCTAATGAGAAGTAAAGCTCGTGCCAATAGTTGCGGCGGGGTCGGGGAGAGGAGGGAGAAGTCCGGCACGCTTTTGACTACGTTTGTTCTTGAAAAGAAGCAAAAGAAGAATGAAAAAATGGGGGGGAAAAAAAGAGAAAGAACGAAAAGCGAACCGTGGAGCGACCGCGAATCGGATCGGTCGAGTGTATTAGTTGGAACGCGGGGGTATTGTGTTCATGTGTATATTTATATGTGTATACGCACAATTACCGGCAGGCGAACCCTATTAAGTTTAGCCTAATTAACGGAGCACGCGCTCCGAGGAGTCATGAAAGTTGTATAGAGAAGATAAACGTTACGCATTCCGGCAATTATTCAGCTAATCCACTTTATCGGCGCACTCCTACACACACACACACACACACACACACACACACACGTGTACATATAATATTCATGGATTCTAATCGTGGGTATATATTTACAGTATTGTATAATTAAGTTAAGAGCTGAGCATGAGGAATTATTGATAATTATAGACTTTATAGTTTTAAAATGCTTGGAAATAAAAGATATGAATAAAAGATTACAATTACAATGCCGCGAGAGAAGTACTAATCGTAAAAGGAGAAGATTCGTATAACTGTAAGGATGCAGCTTTAAAATTTGTTTGCGCTCGCGCATCAGCATCACTCTCCTGCTCTCGCTCTTTTCTATCAATCTGCCTCGTCGCGCCGGGAGCTAAACGCAAATGCCTGTATAATATTTTTAACGGCAATTGGCCGAATAAGCCGACGGAATGACCCGCAGAGGTGCGCGCGCGCGCATTTATATATATATATATACGGGCGAAAAGTGCGCGCGTTCGGCTTCATTCAATGCAAATTCACGCATTGAATGCAAACGACGCGCAATTCCAAGCGTATGGGCCTTTTCAATACTCGATTTAAATAAAAGCCGACCGACTCGGATGGTTCAATGACCTTCGCGGGGGGGCATCTTGTGGCACATAATACATATGTCCGATGTGATTATTTGCCCAACTGCATTGTCGCGAAGTCGCGGCTCCCGCCCGCGCGCAGTATTATCATACGCAAAGGGAAGAAACGACATTTTGCAACGAATATATAAATACATATCTATATAATATATGGCGGATAGCTGAAATAACAAACAAGTCTCCTCGTGTATATATATATATATATATATATATATATATATATATATATATATATATAATAATGGGGGGAAGTTATGTTACAATGCGCGGGCGAACGAAAGTCTGAGAAAGTGTTTGATTTGCCGCGGAGAGGCGCAGCGCAGCGCTGTCGGGAACCGCTGTCGGGTAACGGCGGCGGTTCGTTTATAGACAAGGGGGACGGTGGGTTAACGGGGGCGGGAGGGGGTGGGCGAGAAGGAGGAGAATCGGTATGGAATATTTTTTTTCCCGCGGGACGCGCCGCCCACCTGGCAACGCGCACCGTGTGGGAATTTCGCGTCATCCGCATCCGCGCGCCGACTGCGTAGCCGCGCACTTTTACATATATATATATATATATATATATATATATATATATATATATATATATATACAGGCCTGGTTGGTTGTTATATAAATTTCGTTCGCACCATTCATACCGACCGCGCGCGCGCAGACGGGAAAGCTTATGGGATATACGGGGAAGAGATGCGTTATCTGCTCCCATTACAGGTATGTATGTATATATATACTGTATTCTCCCGCAGCTCCGCGAATCCCGTAAAATAATTCGTTCGGTAAAGGCTTGCGCGGCGATTTTTTTTTTTAGCGCCGATGCGTAAGATGCGCGACAGGAAGTAGGGGGGAGGGAGAGAGAGAGAGAGAGAGAGAGAGAGAAAGAGAGAGACTGTAACTCTCCTTTTTCAGGAAAAGCGACTAATTTACTCTCCGGCAGCTCAATAGACTCTTAAATGGTTCTGAACAAATACGCAGGTAGTTTATCGGTAGCCTATATATATATATATATATAACGAGAAAAAAAACTTTTCTCTTTCAACTATAGGTAATATGTACTCTCTAAAACTAAACTAGTTATTCTTTTGGTGATTTGCTTGACGATTCTCGCGATTAATTTTTCTTTTTTTTTTTAAATACAATAATTGTTATTAATCGGATAATAAAGGCTCTTTACAATAAGAT
This sequence comes from Sycobia sp. Sy_11, assembly GCA_018907035.1. NCBI lineage: Eukaryota > Metazoa > Arthropoda > Insecta > Hymenoptera > Epichrysomallidae > Sycobia > Sycobia sp. Sy_11. The sequence goes on along the minus strand of JACCIC010000180.1, from coordinate 83,598 downwards.
TAACTATATGTGCATATATCAATAACGTGAGATCAGATTATAATTACCAATTGCTTTAATGGTAATTATAGATGCATAATTACCAATTGCTTTAATTGATAGTTCGGATAGCTGACTGAATCGCTATAGTAAAAGAATTACTGATTAAAACGGCTATTTTCCATTATTCTCTTTCATTCGTGAATTCGATGTATTAAGAAAATTTGATATTTTTTTTAGGTTTTTCGCATTTTAGATGAAATTCACTGTGTAATTTAACTAAGCTTATTATCGCAGACGATTTACATAAATTGCCGTTAGCGCATGGACATTTTATCGAGTTCACATTATACGAAAATCCGCTGTCAATTTTTGTCTTTTATGGGAGGCGGCTTTATATTGGACAGACTTTTTTTTACGTACTGATTCAGCAGTAATGTCGATCGGTAGAAAATAACTGTTTCACAGTGAAAGTCGAAGTTACTAAGCAAATCCGGGAAAATTGTATTAGTTTAGTTGGAGACAGATGAAACTAATATACACGTATATAATTATATACATATATATATATATATATATATATATATATATATATATATATCTGCAAAAATTTTGAAAAAGCAATTTACAAATATTTTGATTAATTTTTGTAAATAGAAATCAATTAAATTTACTGAAGAAACTGTGCAGAACGGCCGTTGAATTAGCAATTCAGATAAACTTTCGAAGCAACTAAATTAATTTCTAAATAATAGTAATTATTATGTTTATTGTTTGTTTACATATACTGTAACATATATATATATATATATATATATATATATATATATATATACATTATTACATTCCTTTTCGCTATAATTCCATACTTAAATATATATACATATATAATCAGTAGATTGTTTTAACAATTTTTTTTTGTAAAACGGACACGTCGCGCATTATTATACGCGCATTCGGCCGCGAGCGTATGTAGCTGCGGAATTCGCGGTGAATCAGTCGTTTCACGTTTTAACTGATATGCGCATATATATATATATATATATATATATATATATATATATATATATATATACAATGTATAGCTGGCGGGCCAGTGAGCTAAGCCGGTAACGCATGGCTAATGGGTCGTACCGTACCGCCTCACCTTCTTTTCTCCGGGTTCTCTCTCTCTCTCTCTCTCTCTTTTCCCCCTCCCTGTCCCACCCTTTTCTCCTGTCTTTCCTATATACCCATATAATATACCTGCCGATTTGCTATATAACGGGTTATATTGTCGCGACTCGCCCCGAATGCCTATATAATACTGTTATATTACTCATTGGCGCTCGACTATCTGCGCCTCTCGCACGGATTTCTCTATGGGTGTGCGCTCGCGCTCCCGCGTTGGTCGACTCTATTTATTATGCGGTGAGAGGGAGAGAGAGAGAGAGAGAAAGAGAGAACCTCAACGCGCCCGCGGCACGATGAATCAGGTGTATCCTCAAATTCGTTTTTATTTTCTCTTCATTTCTTATATATATATATATATATATATATATATATATATATATATATATATATACACATTTACCTTACGGCTTTCTTTTCTTCCGACTGGTTTTCCGCTATAAATACTTGCGGCTCTTCGAGTTTCTTATTAGTCAAATTATATATATCTTGTGGAAAACGTGTTTGTTAAAGTCGGCCTCCTCCTTCTGTCGCACGTTTCCCCCCACCCTATGCTAATATTTATATATCTGAAAAATGTATGCATACGGTTTTTCCACATAATGCACGTGTTTTTACCAAAAGGCAAATCCCGGACGATTTGAAACTTTAGCCGCTCCATTGGCTTTGTGAATGTTTATAATTATTAACTTTCACTAGTGTGCATATATATATATATACACGCACTGTGCAATTTCGAACTGTAATATGTCCGATAATTTTAGGATGGGGACAAAAAATTTTTGAAATACGTAATATCGCGGCTCGAAGTCTAAATTTTGCCGAACCTTTTCTTAAGCTGCTCCCCTGGTTTTTGTCGTGTTAATTTGTATATCTACATAGATAGATATAACATCGGGGATCTCGACTTCGGTTATGTAAGCACACCGTGAAAATCTGGACCGTGGAAAGATTGCGTTACGTGTGTATGTGTCTCAATTTTTTTTCTTTATTATAAAAAAAAAAAAAGAAAAATCCGTGTTCGCATTCACGATGATCTTATGTGTAGTTGGGGTCGATAAATTCACTCATTTTATTGCTCGAGAATTTATTTATTAAACACATTGCACCAGCGAAGATATGTCTTTCTTTAAATATATGCAAATATATATATATATACACACACATACATACAAGATTTATGCCTCAACAACGCTGGACGTGCATTTTTTACAGAAACAATTTGCAAGTATCGAGGAAATGAGCCTTTTATTTATGAACGATAAACGTCAATCGGTTAGATTCGAGTATGTTTTACAATATTAAATTTATAATGTGTATGTGCTCTTTACACGTGACCTATATAATGTGTGTGTGTGTGTGTATGTGCTCGGTATTAACCTGTTCGATTTCTTACGTAAACTTACGTGTGCAGAAAACGGAAGTAACCGCGGCTGAAAATTAGTCTTATATTATCTTATTAAAATAAATAGAGTATATAATCGCTTATTGATCGAACGTATATATTTATATATAATGAACTTCTGGCCAAATTCATCTGGACACGTAGAAGTGATAAAACAATCAATTCCGAGCGCTTATTTGTTAGAAATTTCGACGATACTGTCAATAATTAAGCATTGACGTCGTCCATAATCGTACATGTAAACTAGGTTACGCGTACGCCTGCGAGTCCGCTCAATAAAGAAAGGAAGCGCTCGCTGAAAAGGAGAGAGAGAGAGAGGGGGGAGAAAAAAAATCAACCCGTAAAACGACGACTTATTATGCGCGGAATAGATTATTGAGCACAAGAGGTGTCTTTTTTTCGTTTTTCTTCTTCTTCTTTCTTTTTTTTTTTTTTTTTTTTTTTTTAAACAGTTCAGGTCTCGAAAGAAATCGTTCCGCTGCGTCCGCAGTCCATCTTGCGCTAAAGCAGCGCGGTTTTAACAGGCATAAAAGTACGATTTTACGAGATCTTTAGTATGATTTTTAATTATATGGTATATGCTTGTACATCCATGTAAGAAGAAAGTATAAGACGGAAAAGTTTTGTTTCTTCGTAACGCCGCGAAGTAGCTCGCCTCCTGTCGTCGCTCGGCGCATCTATATTATTATTATTATTATCATGATTATTACAAGCTTCGAAAAATGCATCGGCGAACGATTGGGGCAAAAAATGAAGAGCCGTAACGCCCGCACGCGCGCGGAACGCGCGCTGCTCGCCCGTCAAGGTATACCAAGTTATATCAGCCACATTGCAAGGGTATTCGAAGAGCTTCTTGAATATTATTCGACGGGAAATAATAATTCAGACACTGCGCAGGAGATCCATGAAATGCCACGCGGAGACGGATCGTAGAATCGCGTGTCGAACGACGCTTTTTACATCGATTTAATGCGACATCGATCTGTAATGACCGACCGATCGACAATCATCCCGCAGGATTATGGAAATTCGGCGGAAACGAGAAGTTATACGGCGACATTGCAATTCGCGCTACGACGTCGTAACGATTTCTTTTCTCCGCAATAATACGAATATAATTTTCACGATGATGCCGAGATCGCTGTTACGTCATTTTTACAACATAAATAACGTGTTCATCTATGTTATTAGAAGCCATAATAGATTTTTCTCAAGATATCGTCGAGACAATTGATTTGGCCAATTGTCCGAAATTGTTCGACAAATTAAGAGTTCGAAGGCGCGTTTCCGAATTTTCGACCGTAAACTGTTATTCGGCAAATAATAGCTTAAAACGGGTCGGTTTACAACTACCTTATACAGACACGCGCGCGCGCGCACGAGAAATATGTTAATGTGTCGGCCGAAATTCATATACCGACCTACATTCATCCCGTGGAATATGAAATTACCGAGGACGCGCCAATTTCCAGATCCCCAGATAGCGGCAACGATTTTTCATTTTCAAAATCCACTGCGCGATCAAATCCGATGAAACGTCAGAGAGAGAGGGAGAGAGAGAGAGAGAGAGAGAGAGAGAGAGAGCAATCGGACAACTATAAAGACACCCGTATACGGACTCGACCGGCCGCGCGTAACCTCGATGTCATTCGATGTCCGAATACATGATGATAAAAACAAACAAACGAATAGTGGAGTTGGAGGGAGGGGGGGGGAGTGTTGACGCAAGGCAGAAGCGAAGCGGGGATCGTGCAATTAGCGATTCGGCTCGTTCCACCGCCCCCTCCGCTTCTGTACCCGCACCGCGAAAATCTCGGTGCAAGGATCGGTCAGGCGGTGGCGGGCGCGGCGCATCGACATCGATCCAACGGCGCGGCGTTTGCGCGTATCCGCCTGATGCCTCGATACAGCCGCGACGTTATAAATGTATATGTATATTGCCCCGCGGGACGCTCCACTTGCGCGCCTCTCCCTCCCCCCCCCTCTTCGTCCCTCGACGGATCCGAGATCCGCGTGTGTGTGTGTGTGTGTGTGAGTAAACCCGCAGCGATATCTCCCGCGCTCGATCTCGCCGTCGTCGTCCGAGCGCGCGGCGGTCCTTTTCGCGGTCCGAAGAAAGCGAGCGTCGCTCATGCGCGATGGCCTGGAACGCCGAACGAATTAATAACGCAACGCGAGCATATCGGCGCACCGCCCGCTACACGAGTATAATATTATAAAGTCTCCCCATATTTATGTGTGTGTGTGTGTGTCTGCGGCTGCGTGTGTGTGTGTGTGTGTGTGTGTGTGTGTGTGTGTGTACGTCACGTCGGGCGCCGAGAAGCTGTATGTATGTATTTTCTACAGAGAGCTAGGTGCGCTGGTAAAGGTGCGATGATCGCGTCCTTCTCATGAGCGGGATGCGCTGGAGGAGGAGTACACCGACGTTGCCGACGTGTGCGATTCTTTCGCCGATCGCCGATTATACGCGGCTCGTCCACATGTGTATTCAGCATTGGGAGAAAAACAAGTGCCGTGAAATTCGACGTAAAGCCTGTATAATGCTATGTATAATCGAATTATTCGCAAACACAATGAGCGGAAATGAGCGGTCTATAAGCGTTTGAAAACTCGCGCAAGTAATATATATATATATGTATGTATACGAGTATATAGGTTATGCATGAAGCTTTAAGTATACACATTATCTAATTGAGACCGTTTTTCAATCTATCTATACGGACTGTGAAATTTCACGAATACTGTATAAAACGCACGTCGTTAATTAACAGAAAATTATTAGTAATCCTTGACATTGTTGTATAATAATCTAGTCGTTACTCTACTACGAAGCAATTTTAATTTTTTTTTTTTTTTTTTTTTTTTATCAAATTTAATTTAGCTGTACACGATTTTTTGTGGATCACACGTGACGTGTAAGTTGATTTTTATCCCGTGAGATTTATCTCAGGCAGTGTAGGGATAAAACTTTTTACGCGGCGATAAATAATCAACTTCCACATCCGTTTAAAAGCTGCTGTAATGCCACTTATGATCTTATTTGCTTTTTTTATACTTTTAACGCATTATATATATATAGGTTAAAGACTTTATTATTTATTATAATATTATACACGTTCCTGACCACGGCCAGGATCGACGCAAATCGCTCTCTACCCCTATGTACACACGTGTATGTAATAAGGCATCGACTATTATTATATACTCCTCGCCGATGGCTGTATGCTTTTTATCTTTGCTTGTTTTTTTTTTTTTGCTTTTGTTAAAATTTTTGCTTCACTTTGTCCATACCGGTGCATGACAGCTCGCAGGAGCAATGGCGTATATATATATAGGTACTCGAGTAGTCGACTGCGCAAGCACGCCGAGCGAGATAAAGAGGGAGAGAGAGATAATTATATTTTGTGGCGAGCGCGGTTCTAATTGCGCCTCCCGCGGCCGTCAAGCGCGAAATCCGCGGCTCGTGGAATTCGAGCACATCGCCGCGGCCGCGAATGAGATGGACATGCATAGAAAGGGTGTATATATATGTGTATATATATATATATATATATATATATATATATATATATATATATATGGAGAGTGAGGGAGAGAAAGAGAGAGGGGCAAAATTCGAAGGGAGAGGCGCACACCACGCATCGATGAAACTTCACGTGTAAAAAAGAGATATCGAGTGAGCACAACTTTGTTCCTTTTTTCATTGAAGAGAATTAGCACGCGAGATGAGGTTTTTCTTCTGTCTCTATCTCTGTCTCTCTCTCTTTATATATAATGTTTATACATAATATAAAAAGATATCCAAGTCCGGCTACAGTATACGGACGTAATGCCCGGCGAGAGATCGTTAGGATAATTAGGAGTATACTTGTTACGCGTTCGAAGTTGCCGGCAACTCTTGCTGCCGCCACGGGTGCACTTTGCAAAACTTTTCAGAAACCGCAGGTGTAGAGACGTATATGATTTATATACTTAATTTAATAAGCTCAAATTGTTGTTATACTTTCGCGCAATTAATATACTGTTTAGATACGCCTTGTGATATGTATATATATACATATACTGTATTTCATTAATATGCCAAATATATAGTACATACTGTAGACGTTGGTATATTAAAAAACTCGAATATTATGTTCTCTAATGCCGGTTAAAACTGCATCGTTAAATTTACGCACTTATTATATTTATTCAGCATCTGTGCGCAATTCGGACTGGTGATTTTGGTTTTAATTTCAAGTTTTGTTCCGAATTGAATAATTAACTTTGTCTATTTTTTTTTTTTGGACAATTGTCTTGAGGCGAATAATTTGTCAACGTAAAAAAATCGAAATTACATTATTGACTCAAAATTATCTTATTATAATAAATTAAATGCCAAACGAAATGCGTTGTAGATTGAAATTTCTTACTTTTAACGACAAAAGTATTTCCCGAACGTGATAAAATCTTTTACTGCTGTTTTTTAACCCGTATATACATATATATGTATGTATGTATATATATATATATATATATATATATATATATATATATATATATATATACACAACACATATAAAAGTTTGGGAAATAAAAAAAAAGGAAACCGGTATACGTGGGGATTCGTATAGAAGCGGGATTCCTGTGTTGGATGGTTAAAGAATACAAATTCGAATGCCTACGGTGAAAGGAATCTCTTATTAAAATTTTAATTAATTACATAGAATCTTCTTGATATTCCTCCAAGGCTGCGACCGTCTATATATGATTGAAACAGACTCCGGTGTGTTTTGTAAATGTCAATTATAATTTGTTCCCAAATAGGAGTATATACATCTCTTGGCGATTAAATCGGACACGCACATATAGACATACATATTATATATATGTATATATCTATACGCATTCTACGTGGCCTTACGAAATATTATCGTCCTTTCCGCGCGTGATCTTCATATTATATATATATATATATATATATATATATATATATATATATATATATATATATATATATATATATATATATATAGATGCTTATAGATTGCGCAATTGAATTTTTCAATTCGAAAATTGCCGCAACGTAGGCATGTGGGCCGACAATCATTAGCCGTTCGGACGTCCCTATTCGTATACATATAGAAAATATCTACATTGGATGATGGATTGGTGCGGTATATATTTATATATACCCGCACAATGGCATGGCGATAGAAACTTTCGTTCTCCCCGTTCGTTGCATTACATCTATATTGTATTAACGAACTTTCGCGCCCATCGCGCCGCCAATGACGATCCGCGAGTCCGGCTTTTTTGCTTTACCCCGCTACGCCCCCCCCCGCACCCCCCCAACCCCCGCGCCACGGACTCCCTCGCGATCGGTGAGACAAATGGCCGCGAAAGCCCGCGATGAACCATTACATTCTTGTTATTTTTTCTTTCTTTCTTTTCTTTTTTCTTTTTTTTTTTTTTTTTTTGTTGTGGGGGCGCACGCGCGCGCGCATATCTAGTTGTCGCTTTGCAGCATCGAGCTTCGCAACATCCTTCGGAACGGTCGTTATGTTGAACGTATATGTATGTTGGTATGAATATACATGACGGTATTGTCGCAAGGATGTCGGAACAAATCATCGCGTCCCTTCTCCCCTCCTCGCTTTCTCCCGTATTTACACTCGGCTTCTCATACTTGTGTATATATATGTTACACGTCTCTCGGCGCGGTTACGGGGAAAAAAGTCAGTCGCGCGCGCGACACCAGACATAAAAATCCGAGCGTAAAATTTAACTTCTCTCGGCATATCTCCTGGTGGTCGTCTTCTTTTAATATATATATATATATATATATATATATATATATATATATATATATGCACACATGCGCGTAGATACAGCGCGAGTAACTTTCTCGATACCGCAGCCGCACACACCGGGGGGACCTTTTTTCGATCCGTGCCCAAAAATCGCCGCACTGCAGCGGCAGCGACTACCCGCGTACCTTATATACGCACAAACACATACCCATTAACTTGGTATATATACATAATGGTTGCTCGGGGCGAAGA
>JACCIC010000180.1:67500-70000 GCA_018907035.1 Sycobia sp. Sy_11 | reverse complement strand
TAAATTTTCAAGTCGGGTGTAAATGAAAGGTGTATTTAAAAACCATGCAGCTGCGACGTCTTACTTTAATGAAATTAAATATTCTCGTGCTGTTAGCAAAGTACAAGTTACAAAAGGGAAGCGACAAATAAAGATGCCGAAAAAGTTGTTTGTTTATTTATTTATTTATTTATTTTTTTCCATAAAATTTTAATGAATTCGTGGCCGGCCGTAGTCGTCGATAAATGCGGCAGCAAATCATTTCCGCGCGGCCTCGACCGTACGCTACTTAGTCGGTTGGCCGATCGGTCGGTTAAAAACGTTATCGCCTCCCATGCCGGTCGCTCGCCGTCTCTCTCTCTCTCTCTCTCTCTCTCTCTCTCTCTCACCCCTCCCATTCCGAAGGGCCATCAATTGGTTTTCCTGCCCGACTTATAACGGAAGATCCTCCCGGAAATGAGAATTCCTTCGAGACCGGCCGCTCGCCGACGAGGTGGAGTCTGGGCGGAGAGAGGTGCCGGGACAGGAGGAGGACGGTTGGGGCCGGGGTGCGGAGGGGGGGGAGAGGTAAAACTCGGTTTCGCCGGCGACGCGACGCTTATACGCGGCGGCGACAGACGCGGAGGGACCGCGAAGGCGATGTAGGTCAGTGCATGGGACGCGCGCGCGCGCGCGCGCTGCAGATTTCGCGAATCTGCGGTCTGGGACTGCATGCGCGACGGGACGCTCCTCGCGAAGACGACGATGATCATGATGATGATGATGATGATGCCGAAACGAGAGCGATTGAATTAAACCCCCCCCCCCTCTCTTTTTCACACACACACGCGCGCGCGCGCTTGAGGATCCGACGGGTTCTTATATATATGTAGTATGATCATTCCTTTTTTTATGTTTTTGGCTATTTATATTGCTTCTCGTGCTTCGAAAAAGTTTAATGTGTGTCTGTCTGTCTGTCTGTGTATGTGTGCTTGTGCGGGTTGGATATGTCTTTCGTAGTTGCGATCATTTTTACAGCTAAATTTAAGTGACTTTTTCCATTATGACCCGTTTGTCTGTGTCCCCCCGCTCACTGAGATTTTTTGTTCGCGTCTTATTCTAGACTCGTTACCGGAATGAATAGTTATGGCTCGCGTCTCACTCTCTCTCTCTCTCTCTCTCTCTCTCTCTCTCTCTCTCTACTTTTCATCCTCCATACACTCTTGTACACTTCGCACACATTAAGAGCGCGCGAGCATTCTTAAAAAGAGTCGAGAGCTCTGGAAAAGTACGAGCCATTGTTGGGCTGCTCGCGGCTTCTTAGAGTTTCTTTAGCTGAAATTTCTATATATATATGTATGTATACGCGCATATACATACATATAAACTTTCACGGGATCGCGCGCCAGCCACCCTACTCCTCCTCCCCCTCCGCCGCTCTCTCTCTCTCTCACCCACGTTGCGCAAAGTATCCGCAGGATTTGGAAATCATCCCCCCTCCCCCCCGGACACCCGCACGCCCACATACGTATTTCTGTATACATGAACGTATACGCATCCGCGGAATTATTATCAGATGCGAGGCGAATGCTCGCTAGAGAGCCGCGCGGTAATTTTTTTCTTTTCTTTGCCATTTTTTTTTCTTTCTCACAGGTCGCACACATCTCCGTCTTGCGGCAATCTCTCCGTGTGAGAAGGGCCGTAAATTCATTTCGCTCGACGGGCTCTCCTCTCCATCGAGTGGATCGGCTGGTGGCGGGGGGGGGGGTGTCGGTGGCTTCGCGCGACTGTAATCAAGCCGTGTATATAATAGATGTGTAAGCGAGCGCGCCCGAGGCAGATGATCATACGCGTATTTCTATATGTATGTATGCATATATGTATATATGTGTATATATATATATATATATATATATATATATATATATATATATATATAGTCTATGGGAAGCGAATTAACGGCGACAATACGAATACAGTCGCGCGATGCGATTTAATTGTGCACCTACGGAAGTTATTATAATGGAATTATATTCGTGTTGAGCAATTTTTTTTTCTTTTCTTCGCTCATCCCCGTTCTAACAGAGCTCGAGTCCCGTGATAAGAAGCGATTGACTCTCTCTCTCTCTCTCTCTCTCTCTCTCTCTCTCTCTCTCTCTCTCTCTCTCTCTCCCACCCTCTTTCACGCACGATCGCGGACGCAGCGGCGACGGTACGCGGGGAGAGCTAACTGGATTTTTTCGCGCTTACGGAATGGGTAAAAAGAGCGGGAGGCAGAGAAAAAAAAGAGAGAAACCGCGCGCTGACCGGGCTCTTCTCTCTCTCTCTCTCTCTCTCTCTCTTTCTCAATATATATATATATAAAACGTGCTACGAAGCGGCGTATCGTAAAATTGCTATTATAATACGGCGTTACCGCGTGGAATTCGCTGCGCACGCGGCTGATAAACCGTGAAACTGCGGGAAACGTGTCTGGCCCGAGCCTGCCAAGTGCGTTTATTATATATGTATGCATATATATACACATATATATATACACGTT